>OVAN01010348.1:0-15861 GCA_900406275.1 Anastatica hierochuntica | reverse complement strand
ACCAGGAGATTTGGTGATGATTCATTTGAGGAAGGAACGCTTTCCGGAAGAGAGGAAATCCAAGATTAATAAGCGCATGGATGGGCCTTTCCGTGTGCTTGAGCGAATCAATGACAATGCTTACAAGGACGATCTCCGAGGTAAGTATACTGTGAGTTTCACTTTCAATGTTACTGATTTGATTCCTTTTCCTGCAGATTTGAGGACAAATCTTTTAAAAGAGGGAGGGAATGATGCAGCACAGCTGGAGTTAGAAGCTTGATTGGAGTTCATTTCAAGTGACGATGAACTGGGAGATGAAGAGAAGTCAAGACCAAGTCAGGAACCAATCGAGTTATCCAAGGGTCCAATGACAAGATCACAAACCCGGAGACTTGAAGAGAGACTTCAGGCTTTGGTTATCACTAAACCAAACTCGCAGGAGGCTGATTTAGATCAACAAATTTATCAGACATTCAATTACTCGGTTTTATTTGGTTTAAATTAAGTTGGGTTTTCAATTAGATTAGGATTTGGGTTTTAATTAATTTTGGGTTAATTTTGGTTTGGTTTCTGCGAAAATCATTAACCAATTTACGTTAATAATTTTCGACAAGCTTTAATAGTTTTAGGTTAAATACTTGTTTCTGCAGACTTTGTAAAACATCGATTCTTTTAGCAAAATTTCAGAAACCATTGTTTCTTCCTTCTCAGTGATTGAGAGTTTTTGTTCAGCTTAGAACAGCCTTACAACTACAGAGTTCATTCTCTAATAGTTGCTTCTTTGTGATCCTAAAAGGAGTTCAGTCTTTCCTGATCCAAAGATACCTTCTATCCATCGAAATCACCCACCTAAAACCGCCCCCATCTCTTTTGGCATCTCTTCGAAAAAAAACAGAAAAGAAAAACAAAGAAAAGTCTATTGATCTTTGATTTCCAGCAACAAAAGGGACAAAAATCCTCTCAGATCTAAGCAGAAACGCATCATTTTCCATCCTTCTACCTTATCTTATTTCGAAGCATGTGTCGACGCCAAAGTAAAAGATGATGCCAGTGGATCCATTCATCATCAAAATATGCATGGGTTTATTTTTTTTACTTTTAAATATTTCTATTTACTTTAGCTATACTATTTTCTGATTAACATTGTTATTTCTTTAAGTCTTAATGGAATAGCAACCTTGTCCTGCTAGAGCAAGATGCCTTAAGCTGTATTAGTGACTACAAAATGATTTTTGAAGATGTGCTTCATTACGCGGCTGAAAATTATATCACCACCTCATTTCGAAAATAAGTGAAGAAATGATATGTGAAAGTACTAGGTGTCCTATGCCTTGTTATATCTACTAACTAGTTATGAACACTTATGTTGTCCGAGATTTCAACTATTATAATTATTGACTTTTGAAATACATATGACTATTTCTATCATTTGTATTACACCATAACTATATTATATCTTTGTAGTTATTTTTCTAAGTCGTTAAGTTACATTAGATCATTAACGTGTTCCAATCGACTATATAGATATAGCCGTGTTAGTTTTTAAGTATGGCCCATCTACCCCTTCGTGATTGGTATCAAAAACCGAGTATATATTTTCCTATATTGGATACTGAAAATTTCCTCGTCTTCCAACAGTTCCATAGAATCGTAACATAAAAGGTGATTTCAAAGTTTAACACAAAAGATAAGTACTTACAGGGCAGGTCCACTATACATATGTAATAAAAACCATGACATACTTGGCAAAGTACAAAAAAAAAAATAGAGTTGTATATTTTTTTTTTAACACTACGAACCAAATTTTATTAAATAGAGTTGTATATTTAGGTGACTAAATATAACTCTCTATTTCCTAATTAAAGAAAACTACAACATGAGTGAACCGCGAATGCAAGACTTTGACTCACAATGCAGCATCTGTTATTTAGCCAAGCACATGTACTTCCAAAATAGAAGCATTCACCTTGTTATTGCCAAGGCCAAAACACCTATCGCATCTCTTCTTTGACTATATATGGTGTCTTACTCTGCGATTAACAAGTAATCATGTACCTTTTAATAGTACAATTATTTCACTAGAAAGTGTAGGATGACTACCTTGAATTCCTTGCGTGCATAAACCTGAACGAACCTGACCCGAACTTGAACCTGGATATAGGTACGAGAGCATCGCTGGTTGAAGACCAATAATGGATAGTAAGGATGGGCGTTCGGTTACCCGTTTGTGTTCGGATCGGGTCCATTTAAGTATCAGTTTTTGGTTTTGGGGTCAAGGATCCATTAGGGTATTTTTGTCTTGATTCAGATATATTTCGGTTCCTCTCAGTTCAGATCGGTTCCGGGAATCCGAAATATTTTCGGGTCCTAGTCGGACCTGATTCGGGTTTGGGTATTTCGTGTAATGCGAGTATTTTTCAGGTTTTTTCGGGTTCGAGTTCGGTTTTTTTTCGACTTCATAATTTTTTATCAGGTTTTTCTCATGCTTTTTTCGGTTTTTCGGGTTTCGAGTCCTGGTTCGGTTTGAACTATTTGGATTTCGAATATTTTCGGGTATTCATTCGGATATCCGTTCGGGTCAAGTATACCCGATACCCAAAATGACTCCAAAGTTAGACCCATTCAAATATTTTTGGGTTGATTCGGTTTGAATTTTCGGTCCGGATATTATGTCTACCCCTAATATTAGTGCCTAGTTGCATTGAACACTAAAGAAATGCAACAAAAATTCTTTTTTTCTTTCGATTTGATTTTATTTTTGATTAATAAGAAAATTGAATAATTAAATAAAAACATTAATATTTGAACCTTACTGAGTAAATATATCAGTTGGACGCTTCCAACATTAACATTTGAACCTTACTGAATAAATACGTCAGCTGGAAGTGTCTAACTCACTTCTTATATAAAAGATTTGCATATTTACGAAATCCATTTTGTTTTTGTTTTTGTTTTTAAGATTTTAGATTTTTCTCTCTCTTCCCACCCAGATCTAGAACTGCCAAATTATCTCTCATTTTCTATTTCTCTCTCTTCACCTTCCATTTTTATTTAGCGCCATGGATATCAATGCTTGCATGGTGAGAAGAACAAGTTCTCGGACGAAATCAAATTGGATTTCGTATAAGATCACTCTGAGAGTTCGCAGGAGAGAGCAAAGCGTCGAGGGAAAGCAAAGCGTCACAGAATAAAGCAAACCGAGGATGACGAAGACTTGGAGTTTATCAGAACTATCTAATTAAAAGGTAAGAACTGTATGAGTCTCTATCTTCCCCCAATTTTTGGATTTTGGATCTTATATTGTTTTGATAGATGAATCAAAAGGTAAAGATGTCATGTCTACGGTGGATGAAAATGACGATGACTCATACGCTAGAGAATTAAAAAATGTCTCTCTGAAGCTTAAATCATGGTTTATTCATTCATTGGATTCTCTTAAAGACTTCTATTTTGTTGTTTGGAATCGTAGATTACTATGAATGTAAATAAGTATTTGGGATATAAATGCTTGGTGTGGAGAGAAGAACACGTTCTTGGACGAAATAAAATGGGGTTTCTTTAGAAGATCACATTGAGAGTTCGCAGAAGAGACCAAAGCGTCGAGGGAAAGCAAAGCGTCGCAGAAAAAAGCAAACTGAGGATGACGACGATGTGGAGTTTTTCGGTACTCTCTACTCAAAAGGTAAGAATAGTATGAGTTTCTATCTTCCATTTATTTTGGATTTTATTTTTTTTTTATACATAAATCAAATGGTAAAGATGTCATGCTTGCGGTGGATGAGGACGACTATAAAGACGACGATGACTCGTGCGCTAGAGAATTTAAAAAATGTCTCTCTGAAGCTAAAATTGAGGTTTATTGATTCATTCGATAATCTTAAATACTTCTCTTTTGCTATTTGGAGTTCGTAGATTACTATGAATGTGAATAAGCATTTAGGATATCAATGCTTACGTGGCGAGAAGAACACGTTTTGAATGAAATCAAATGCAGTTTCTGTAGAAAATCACTCTGAGAGCTCATAGAAGAGAGCAAAGCGTCGAGGGAAAGCAAAGCATCGCAGAAGAAAGCAAACCGAGGATGACGAAGATAAAGAGTTTATCGGAACTATCTACTCAAAAGGTAAGAACTGTATGAGTATTTATCTTTCTCTAGTTTTAGGAATTTGGATTTTATTTTGTTTTGATAGATGGATCAAAAGGTAAAGATTTCATGTCTATCGTAGATGAAGACAATGATGACTCTTGCGCTAGAGAATTTAAAAAAATGTCTCTTTGAAGTTGAAATCGATGTTTTTTCATTCATTCGATTCTCTTAAAGACTTCTCTTTTGCTATTTGGTGTCGTAGATTATTGTGAATGTGAATAAGCAATTAGGGTATCGATACTTACATGGCGAGAAGAACACGTTTTGAACGAAATCAAATGAAATTTCCGTAGAAAATCACTCTGAGAATTCATAGAAGAGGGCAAATTGTCAAGGGAAAGCAAAGAATCGCAGAAGAAAGCAAATCGAGGATAACGAAGATAAGGAGTTTCCCGGAACTATCTACTCAAAAGGTAAGAACTGTATTAGTATTTATCTTTCTCTAGTTTTAGGAATTTGGATTTTGTTTTGTTTTGATAGATGGATCAAAAGGTAAAGATGTTTTGTCTATCGTGGATGAAGACGAGTATGACTCTTGCGCTAGAGAATTAAAAAAATGTCTTTATGAAGCTGAAATTGAAGTTTGTTCATTCATTCGATTCTCATAAAGTCCTCTCTTTTTCTATTTAGAATCATAGATTACTATGAATGTGAATAAGATTCTAGGATATCAATGCTTGTGTGGCGAGAAAAACATGTTCTCAAACAAAATCAAATGGATTTTCTGTAGAGTATCACTCTGAGAGTTCCCAGAAGAGAGCAAAGTGTCGAGTCAAAGTAAAGCGTCGTTGAAGAAAGCAAACCGAGGATGACGACGATGTTGAGTTTATCGAAACTATCTACTCAAAAGGTAAGAATTGTATGAGTCTCTATCTTCTTCTAGTTTTAGGATTTTAATATTTATTTTGTTTTGATTGATAAATCAAAAGGTAAAGATATCAATGACTCGTGCACTAGAGAATTAAAAAAATGTCTCTCTGAAGCTGAAATTGAGGTTTGTTCATTCATTCATTCGATTCTCTTAAAGACTTCTATTTTGTTGTTCGGAATCGTAGATTACTATGCATTTGAATAAGCATTTTTCAAATCAATGCTTGCGTGGCAAGAAGAACACGTTCTCAGACGAAATCAAAGAGGGTTTTTGTGAAAGATCACTCAGAGAATCCGCAGAAGAGAGGAAAGCGTCTAGGGAAAGCAAAGCATCACAGAAGAAAGCAAACTGAGGATGACGACGATATTGAGCTTATCGAAACTATTGATAGCTCAGGTTTTCGCCCGAGATAACACTTCAAGCACACAGAAAGTACGATGTAGTGCTTCGGGATCGAATTCACAAAGACCAAAGGTAGCACGAAGAATTTCATATAAAATGCGGGCTAAAGCGAAAAGGATGTTTTGGAAAAGATGCAATAAATCGAAATTCAAGAAGCAAAGAAATTAAAAAAATCACTACGTGTTGTAAATCAATCAGGGAAACATTTCATTATTGATTCGAATTGATGATCAGGGAACAAGTTTTAAACCGTCTTGAACTCAAACACTAATATAGAATTGATCTACTTCTGTAGTATCAATTTCCTATGTATTAAAAACCTTGAGATTAACTTATGTTGACTATTGGATTCTAATCATGCATTCTAAACAAGTTTGATAGGTTCACAATTCACTTAAACATCAACTTCCATTGGCTTAAGATAAATTGCTTATTTAGGATTCATTCAGGCATTTAATTGAACACTTTTCAGGCGTTAAACAACCTAAGATCAGAAACTAAGTGATCAAGTTAATTTCAACATTAAGAACAATCCTAGATGAAGATCCAATTGATTAAATCCCTAATCATACAATTCTATATCAACAATTCATGTAATCCCTATGTGAGAAACCTAAACCCAACAAACGAACTACTCGTTCATGATCAGAGAAGAAACACAAATCAAATCAGATAGAGAGACATGATTATATTGATCAAAAATAAAGCGAAAGGGTTCAGAAATCTTCTCAGATTCGAAGTACGGAAGATGATTCTCCTCCCAAGGGTTACAAATCTCTCTCTTAGCACTCAAAGTCAGAAAAAAAAACATAATGAAAGTGAAAACACGAGTTTAGGTTTTAGTTGTATAATCCGGTTCTCGATAAGTTCGATTTGGTTCTTGTAAAATCGGTCTGCGAAATTGGGACATGGATCGATCGATCCTGGACAGGGATTGATCGATCCCTATCCTTCTGTCAGGATATTTCTTCTTCTTCACAAACACTTCGATGTTTGAAATCCGTCCAAAATATGATCTTTCTGCACATTCAAGCTTGAAACATGTAAAAACACTAAAGAACACAAATCCGCTCCAAAGAAAGCCAAATACAAACTAAAAACCATATTTCTTGACTAAAAACCGTAATAAAAACCTATAAAATGCTAACACATAAAATCCCTCAGACTTGAATCTTTGCTTGTCATCAAGTAAAGGAAACTAAGATTAAGCCTACAGGAAAAGAAGTTTGAAAATCGAATGGGCCTTATGCTATCAGTAGACCTTACTCTGCACTACTTTCGCTGGCCACTTAGACTTAGGACAGTTAGGATATTCTTCCCCAAGAATCTCTGCATGACCTCCCAAGCCCATCCATACTCCAAAATCTGAACCTGCAAGCTTAGCATTCATGTTAATAACTCCCTACATTCATTCAAGATAAGCGTGAAACTTTTTCACCAAATAATTCATAATCAGGAGATCATGCTAGGTATTCAAGTCTTTTAGTGGTGAGGCTAAGAGTGTTTTGAGGTATCAAATCTGCGTCAGGATGCAAGACATTATGCAAAATCGCAAGAGAGAAAGAATATATTGATATTCGTGTCTCCTAACTAACCAAGTACAAACCACCAAACAAAAGTAAACCAAATACGTGCAATCTTCAGGGTGCATTCAAACAACACAATAATATGCAAATGCTAATTTTTAAACCAGATATGAGCAAAAAGAAATTAATTTTCTTTTTTTATTTACATAGGAAAATATGGTAAAATTTAGCAATACAATGACATTTTTAATTTTAAAAACACCCATACATCATGAAGAAATGCAACATATCCATTTAAACCTCTAAAACACCGAACACCAAGAAATCAGACACTCAGGGCCGGATCTAAACCACCTAAATTGTTCAATCCTACCTAAGCAATTAGAAGGATCATGTCTACCATATTCTCTCCATTGTTTTTACACATGTGTGCATATAAGATCAGAAAGAAATGCATGGAGATTCAAGGGGGTAAGGTGAAAGTGTGGTGCCAGAATAAAGATGAATCTGGTCACTCAGGATTATCGAAAAGAATGGTAGAAGAAAAGGGGATGTAATCATGAATGATGGGTTTGATTCCTGATTTCAAGTTCCTGGATCAAAGAAGTTAAGTTCATTAGTAGGCCAAATAAATAGAATTAATAATATTTCAGACAAAGGCTTGAGTTCCAGAGATTTCTGGTGGGGAGTTTCGTCATGAGTTATTTTGGTTTGCATGCGCTAAAAGCTCAAGTGAAATGGTTAATGAGAATATAAATAAAGTGCAATGATAATAGTTTGAAATCATCATAAAGCATAAAAAATCTATAAAATTGACTCAATAAAAACATAAAATTACTCAAACATCACACCAAAAGAAAAGCATAAGTAACCTTCCCCAAACTTATCTCACACCGTCTCGGTGGGAAACAAATCCAAGGAAGGGGTAAATGACAAATAACAAGAAAAATCCAAATAAAAAAAATAAAATGAAAAGAAAAAGGAAAGAGAAACTACTGAGCTGCTCGGGAAGTGCTAGGCTTCTGTCCAGGTCTGGCTCTAAGGCGCCTGCCTGCATCTCCGGAGGCGTAATCTGCTCTCTTCTTGGAGCGCTCCAAGCTCCCAATTCAAAACCAAGTGTTTCTCTTCACATCGTTCTAAAACCCTACAAAGGTTAGACAAACAGTTAGAAAACGAAGAACCATAAACAGAAAAGTCAACCATGAAGACTTTCATGATATCTTCGATCAAGTCAGTGAAGATAGACATCATGCATCGCTGAAAAGTCACAGGTGCATTGCATAATACAAATGGCTGCAACACTTCTCTTTCTATCAAGTCTCTACTCAAAAGGTAAGAAATGTACGAGTCTCTATCTTTTTCTAATTTTAGGATTTGGGATTTTATTTTCTTTTGATAGATAAATAAAAAGGTAAAGATGTCATGCCTAAGGTGGATGAAGACGACGATGACTCGTGCACTAGAGAATTAAAAAAATGTCTCACTGAAGATGAAAACGAGGTTTGTTCATTCATTCATTCGATTCTTTTAAAGACTTCTCTTTTACTGTTTGGAATCGTAGATTACTATGAATGTGAATAAGCATTTAGTATATCAATGCTTGCATGGAGAGAAGAACACGCTATCGAACGAAATCAAATGGGGTTTCTGTAGAGGATCACTCTAAGAGTTTTCAGAAGAGAGAAAAGCATCGAGGGACAGCAAAGTGCCGCAAAAGATACAAAACTGAGGATGACAACGATGTGGAGTTTATCGAAACTATCTACTCAAAAGGTAAGAACTGTATGAGTCTATGTCTTCCTCTAATTTTAAGATTATGGATTTTATTATGTTTTGATAGATGAACCAAAAGGTACAAATTTCATGCCTACCGTGGATGAAGATGACGATGACTCGTGCGTTAGAAAATTAAATAAAAAGTCTCTCTGAAGCTGAAATCGAGGTTTGTTCATTCATTCGATTCTTTTAAAGTCGTCTCTTTTGCTATTTAGAATTGTACATTACTATGAATGTGAATAACCATTTAGAATATCAATGCTTGCATGGCGAGAAGAACATGTTCTCGGATGAAATCAAATGGATTTTCTGTAGAAGATCACTCTGAAAGTTCACAAAAGAGACCAAAGCGTCGAGTGAATGCAAAGAGTCGCAGAAAAAAGCAAATCCAGGATGACGACGATGTGGAGTTTATCACAAAAATCTACTCAAAAGGTAAGAAATGTATGAGTCTCTATCTTCCTCTAATTTAAGGGTTTTGGTTTTTATTTTATTTTGATAGAAGAATCAAAAGGTAAAGATGTCATGCCTATCATGGATGAAGACAACGCTAACTCGTGCGCTTGAGAATAAAAAAATGTCTCTCTGAGGCTCAAATCATGTTTTTTCATTCATTTGATTCTCTTAAAGAATTCTATTTTGTTGTTCAAAATCATAGATTACTATGAATATGAATAAGCATTTTGGAATATCAATGCTTGCATGGCTAAAAGAACACTTTCTTAGACGAAATCAGATGGGGTTTTCTGTAGAAGATCACTCTAATAGTTTACAGCAAAGAGCAAAGCGTCGAGGAAAAGAAAAGCGTCGCAGAAGAAAGCAAACCAAGGATGACGACAATGTGGATTTTATCGGAACAATCTACACAAAATGTAAGAAATGTATAAGTCTTTATCTTCCTCTAATTTTAGGATTTTGGACTTTATTTTGTTTTGTTAGATGAATCAAAAGGTAAAGATGTCTTGCCTACCATGGATGAAAATGACGGTCAAGACGAAGTTGAATCTTGCGCTAGAGAATAAAAAAACCTCTCTAAAGCTGAAATTGAGGTTTGTTCTTTCATTTGATTATCTTAAAGACTTCTCTTTTGCTATTTAAAATTGTTGATTACTATGAATGTGAATAAGTATTTAGAATATCAATGCTTTCCTGGCGAGAAGAACACATTCTCGGAAGATATCAAATGGGGTTTCTATAGAAGATCTCTCAGTGAATTCACAGAAGAGAGAAAAATGTTGAGGGAAAGCAAAGCGTCACAGAAAAAAAAAAGCAAACTGAGGATGATTACGATGTGGAGATTATCGGAACTGTCTACTGAAAAGGTAAGAACTGTATGAGTCTCTATTTTCCTCTAATTTTAGGATTTTGGATTTTATTTTGTTTTGATGGAGAAATCAAAAGGTAAAGATGTCATGTCTACGGTGGATGAAGAGGACGATGACTCGTGTGCTAGAGAATTAGAAAAATGTCTCCCTGAAGTTGATATCGAGGTTTGTTCATTCATTCGATTCTCTTAAACACTTCTCTTTTGATGTTTGGAGTCGTAGATCACAATGAATGTGAATATGCGTTTAGGATATCAATGCTTGTGTGGCGAAAAGAAGACGTTCTCGAGCGAAATCAAAAAGGTTTTTTGTAGATCACTCTGAGAGTTTGCAGAAGAGAGCAAAGCATCGAGGGAACGCAAAGCGTCGCAGAAGAAAAAAAACCGAGGATGACGATGATGTGGAGTTTATCGGAACTATCCACTCAAAAGGTAAGAATTGTATGAGTCTCTATGTTGCTCTAATTTTAGGATTTTGGATTTTATTTCGTTTTGATAGATGAATAGAAAGGTAAAGATGTCATGTCTACCATGGATGAAGACGACGATGACTCGTGAGCTAGAGAATTAAAAAATATCTCTCTAAAGCTGGAATCAAGGTTTATTCACTCATTAGATTCTCTAAAAGACTTCTCTTTTGTTGTTTGCAATTGTTGATTACTATGAATGTGAATAAGCATTTAGGATACCAATACTTGCGTGGTGAGAAGAATACGTTCTTGAACGAAATGGAATGAGGTTTCTATAGAAGATCACTCTGAGAGTTCGCAAAAGAGAGCAAAGCGTCGAGGGAAAGCAAAGCGTCGCAGAAGAAAGCAAATCGAGGAAGACGACGATGTGGAGTATATCGAAATTATTTACTCAAAAGGCAAGAACTGTTTGAGTCTCTATCTCCCTCTAATTTAAGGATTTTGGATTTAATTTTGTTTTGATAGAAAAATTAAAAGGTAAAGATGTCATGCCTACGGTGGATGAAGATGACGAGGACTCCTGTGCTAGAGAATTTAAAAAATGCCACTTTGAAGCTGAAATCGAGGTTTGTTTAGTCATTCAATTCTCTTAAATACTTCCCTTTGTTGTTTGGAATCGTAGATTACTATGAATGTGAATAAGCATTTAGGATATCAATGTTTGCATAGTGAGAAGAACACAATCTCGGACGAAATCAAATATGGTTTCTATAGAAGATCACTCTAAGAGTTCGAAGAAGAGAGCAAAGCGTCGAGGGAAAGCAAAGCGTCGAGGGAAAGCAAAGCATCGCAGAAGAAAGAAAACAGGGGATAAAGATGAGGTGGATTTTATCGAAACTATCTACTCAAAAGTTAAGAACTGTATGAATCTCTATCTTCCTCTAATTTTAGGATTTTGAATTTTATTTTGTTTTGATAGAGTCTCCATCACCTCCAGGTTAATTGAGTCTCGAACGAGTGGAGCTTGACGTGAGACGAAGATGAGTGGTTTAGACAAGTAGGAACGCTGATGAAGAAGGAAGAGGCGGCGATGCCGGCGTCAGAGGGCGACGTCATATGGGTCTCCTCGATTTTCGTGTATGAGAGGATTTTGAAATTTAAAATATCTCACGTTGTTTGTGTTGTATTTAATAACTTTATGTGTTGATTATGTTAAAAAGATTAATAAAAACTTATTGTATCTCGAAAGATTATAGTATCTTTGTTGCTAAATTGTCATTTATGGTCTCTTCTGTTCTAATCCTCACGGGAATCAACTTCTCATAATGTAAACAAAAATTTGAGTTCATATTACGAGTACTATACTTGTATTTGAGACATGCGGGGATGAGCCAAATCCACTAACAGACAGTACTGGGGATGAAAAGAATTTTCATAAACCTTGAGAAAAATATAACAGATTGAGCATTATGTTCTTATAGATGAAAATAGCTTCTCTCCCACATGGAGACAAAGCAAAAGCTTATCTAGAAATTATAGAAGAACGGTTTAAGACTGCAGACAAATCCCTAGCAGGGAAACTTATGAAAGATCTTAGAACCATACAGTATGATGGCACAAGATCTACGCATGAACATTGCATTGAACTGACTAACTTTACGACTAAATTAAAGAATTTAGGAATGAGTGTGTACGATTTATTTCTTGTCCAATTTATCCTAAATTCACTACCTACTCAGTACGGACCATTCCTAAATAATTTTAACGTCAATGATAAAAATGAACGTCGAATAAATTGGCTAATAAGTTGGTCTAAGAGGTTTGGTTTGGTCGTTAAGTTTTGTCATTATGTTCAAGAAGTTGAACCTAAAGCTGGAAAATGCATTAAGTGAGCTAGAAAGGAGCACCACCCTAAATGAATGTTCATCTAACTATATAAAAGCAGCTAATTGAGACTTCTAAAGCTATCCACCTCAACAATTCAATCTTCCTTCTGAAGTTGCCACGTCAGATTATATGCAAAACATTTTGCCGTAACATCTTCCCATCATTAAGCTCGAAGCCCATTAAAATCATCTGAGCTTCATCAGAAACCTACATATCACAGAGCATCTATTCCTCTTACTCGATTCATCTTACAGTTCTGTTACAATAAATCGTCTTAATTGTCCATCTAGCGTATAGGGATACTTTAATGCCCATTGAAGAAGACCCCGTTCATGAGTTTTTATAGAAGGCGTCGCTCACAAACAACAACATTCACCAAGATGATGTTCTTCCTGGCACCGGCTTGAGATGAAAATCCAGGTAATCGCTATTCCTTTACATGTCCGCACATATTCCTCCTCTTCTCCGGCGATTTGAGATTTAAAATTCTTTTGGAAGTTATGGATTCTCTTCTGAAACCATCAAGCAAAGCCTCTGAGTGACGACATTCCATGGCGCGGCAGAGCTATACTCGACATGTATCAGCGACACGTGCGTGGTGTATCTAGGATATCTGGAAGTAAGCGATGAGGTAAGAGAACTCAAGAACTGTAAACCTTTTCTGTTTGATTTGGAGAAAAAAATTGGAAGACAAAGGTTATGTTGCTTAGATTTTGAAGATTTTGAGTAATTTAATGAAATGGTTGGTTGATTTGGCACAAGATCATTTTGTCGTGGATTAGGGTTTGGGATCAAAACTATCTTTTTATCTTTTTGATGCAGAGAGGTTTCAGATTGAGAAGGATAAATATTTGTTTCAATTCTAGATTTACAAAGAAGGATTTGTTTGGGTGTTATTGGTTTCAAGAGATTAACTATCATTTTGATAAGATTCAACATTTTGTATCACGCGGCTTCAGAGGCTTCATAAAAGAGATGGACACTAAGCAATTCGATATCGGAAAGCCTCTTGGTAGAGGGAAATTTAGACATGTCTATCTAGCAAGAGAAAAGAAGGTTAGTAGTATCTTCACAATTTTATAGTTTTTAAGAACTTTTCTTTTATTTGTTGTATAACCAATGTGATCTTATATGCAAATACGAAACAAAGCAATCACATTGTGGCTTCAAAGGTTTCTTTATGAATCAGCATCAACAATCTCAAGTTGAACACTAGCTTAGAAGGGAAGTTGAAATTCAGTCTCATCTTCGACATCCTAATATTCTACGGCTCTATGGTTGTTTCTACGATCAGGTGTTGTGTGTTTTGTAAGACTTCTGTATTGACATACAATAGTTTTTACCTGTGTGAGGATAAACCAGTTTCTCTTGGTTATTGCAGTAAAGAGTATACTTGATTTTAGCATATGTGGTTAGAGGTGAACTTTACAAAGAGTTTCAGAAATTCAAGTACTTCAGCGAACGTCGAGCAGCAACGGTATGTTTTTGCCTCTCAAACTACACTTGAATTGGTAAAGAACATTGGAAAAGATGCTTATGAAAAGGTAAAATTCTTATGGTCTCTTAGATACTTTTAGTCTCATTAGTTGTGAAGAATTTTCTCTAACTTCGTCTCTTAGAATTATTGGCAGCTTATGTGGTTGGTCGCAAGCATAAATGATCAAACTGTCATCAAAGCTTTTAAAGGAACTGTTGGATTCTGACAAGGCAGTAGTTGAATCCCATGTGGAGATTGTTGCTGCCACGATCTAACTAATTTGTGTTTCTTTTCTTTGTTTGTTTGTTCTTCTCTTCAAGACAATTGGTGCACTGTGTGAACGAGATGGTATGATCTAAAAGACACTGATTGTTCCCACACACCGAAGCAGTAATCAATAGGATTCCACTAGGATCAAAACAAAGTGCTAATATAGGATTTGTATGAGCCTTGAACTGTGACATTACAGCTCTAGAAACAAGATCAAACAGAGCAAAGAGGAGAAGAAGATAGAAGTCTTCCTTTAAAGAACACAACAACAAATAAACCCTTGGATCAAACAGAGGATCCAAAGTCTTGCTTTGTTCTTAATGAAGTAACAACTGAGAATAAAGCTCTGGATGGAATACAAGACTCAAAGACGGAGCTAACTCAACATCCTAACTTTCACCATAGTTTTGAAGCTTTCATGGAAGTGTGGATGAGAGATGATTGGCCTTGCTAAAGAATAAATTTTGTACATAAGTGAGATTTCTAGACACAAAGAGTTATCTTCCATACCCATTTTCTCTGTTACCTTCCAATCTTTTTTTTTTGGCTTGTCAAATGAAACAACGTTAACATTCAAATTTTAATGTCTTCTTCTGCTTTCTTTCCTGAAAGGTAAAGTCTTTATTTGCATTAGTCTCTTCTTCTTAAAAAGCATTTTGTCCAGTTTTACCATTCTTTTTTATTTCCTGGTGGAGTAAGTAATGTTTCTATTTATTAGAAATAACTTTACATATGGTTTATATCGGGAGAGTTGAAGTGGAATGATAATGTTGATGCAAATAATTTGAAGGGGAGTATATGCTTTTCATATAAGGAAAAAGAAAAAATTTAACAAATTTTGTAAAGTATATATACTTGAAGTCGTCACACACCAATAATATGATATTCTAAAATATTATGATCAAAGATAAAACATAAGCAGTGTATATAGTTATAGAATGTAGACATTGGTCAAACACATTCATATCTTTTTCATAAAATTAATTGAGTTAGTAATTAAATCAAAATAAAAATTTAATTTAACGTAACTAAAATTTTACAAAGTAAAAAATGATTTAATATACTACGAGTTAATTATACGCACCAAATTTGAAAATACTTAATTGAATCCAAAATATTTATATGGATACTATTAATCCCAAAATATTAGTGTGTAATATTTTGAATGAGTGTATTTTTATTAATTTTTTAATAAATATTTTGTTTTAACAAGTGAATATCACCTGTTTCGTGTCATCATTTTTCTTAATTTATGTCATCTTTTAGTGAAATCATGTCATCATTTCTTACCATTGAAATGAAAACAAATCAGCTTTTTCACAAAAATTACTTCTCAATTAATAGTATAAATAATAGAACATAACAAAAAAAATTAACAACCAAAACATCAATTATCTATTTGCATATATTCCTCCCTCATATATAAATATACCTATATCGGTTTTTAAAAAATGAAGAAAAAGTGACATATATAAAACATAGTCTCATTTATAAATAAAATAAATTGAAAATACACAAATAAAAATCAACTAATATAACACTCATCCACACTTCACATTATACATTGTGTTTAACAATTACATAAGCAAAACTAGCAGCAAAATCAAATAGAAAGTAAAAAATATAAAATAACTAGACAATGAAACTAAAATAATTTCCAAAATCTATATAATTGTTAAATGAGAAGTCATTTGGCTTACGTGTCATCGTATTGTGCGAATTTGGTGACGTGTCATCGTTTGGAAGCATCTCAGTATTTTTAAAAAATAATTATAAATTTTTAAAAAGA
>OVAN01010345.1:0-15870 GCA_900406275.1 Anastatica hierochuntica | reverse complement strand
TTTGTTTCAGGCCAAGACATTAGGCTACCTTCCGTCTGTCAGCCAAGTCTTCGAGAAGACCCACAAACGGAAGAACGGACAGTTTCTTGATGCCCAGTGGGAGAGGATCTACAACCAAGTGGAGGGGAGGCGGATTGAGATTGAGAGTCAGAGATCTCAGCTCTCACTCGGAGCCACTGCTCAGCCGGCCGAGCCTTTGACGGTCCCTGAGCTAGATCGGATTTTCGAGGAGGTAAATTTTAATTTTTTTNNNTTTTTTCAATATTTTTATTTAATTATTCTTTTTTAAAATTATTTTAACGATTGATTTTTTTTTTCAGGTTGCTCCCAAGAAGAAAGGGATAATTTTGGGAATGGGATCCACTCAGGATGTCTCAGCGGCGTCGTCGTCTTACAGAGCTGCGTCTACCCAGCAGGCAGCTATGCAGAGCAAGCTGAAGACCGCGCACGCCGACATCGCGGATCTACGAGCGAGGCAACAGCGGTATGATCGACAGTTCGGCTTCTACGACAAGATGTTCAGGATCCTTTCAGTGGATAACCCGAATATTGTTCGTCTGATGCGGGAGCAAGAAGCTGATCTAGCGCGCGAGACGCAGCAGCAGGACCAGGGGCAGGAGCAGGGGCAGCACCCCATCGATCCGGAGGATCACCCTGACGGCTATTTTGACGACATAGATCTAGGAGCAGATCCGTAGATATATGATTTATGTATTTTTTTATTTTGATCTGTAGATCTGATGTATGATTTGTAGAAATTTATATATTATATTATATATATATATATATTCTGATTTTTTTGTTAACTTTAATTAAAGTGTCGTTGTTAAATCGTCGTTAAGTTACGACGATTTAATGACGATTGTTAAATACAGTCGTTGTTAAATCGTCGTAATATAACGACGATTTGACGACGACTATTTTTAACATTCGCCGTTAAATCGTCGTAACTTAACGACGATTTAACATCGATTCGATGCTTCAAATTAGTTGTTTAACCATCGTTAATTTACATACTATTAACTATCAATTAGCTACGAAAATGATTACGTCGTTAAAATCTCGTTAATCTACGAGTATTTTACGACGACTTATTTAACAATTAGTTTACGACGAAATCCAATCGTCGTTAATTTCACGATGAATTAACGACGAATTTTACTTTGCGACGATCTGTTAACAACGTTTTCGCTTTCGTCGTAAATTCGTCGTTAGTCTGTTTTAACAACGATTTTACGACGATTAGTGTCGTTGTTAACTAGTTGTTTTCTTGTAGTGCTTGTCCTGTCTTTCTGAAAATTTGTGACTCATTTTCTATGCATTTTTTCTTTTCGTCGCCAGCTTGATAGGTGTTCACAAAACAACCATAACATTTGATCGCACCGTTGGAATTTCTTACAACAACAACCAAATAAAAGCTAATTCACATGGATATCTTGTATAAGTTTGATCCAACAGTGGGAAGTCCCTAAAATAATGCCAAACTTTTGATGCTTCAACATAACTATGTATTCCAAAATATCAATTTCAGATACAAATTGTAATGTTCTTTTACAAAGCAACTTAAAACCTATAAAAATACTAGAAAGACCAAAAGACTCCAAAACGACTATCGTACTTAATAAAACAAATTTTTTCTCGTTAAAAACTCAAGTAAAAACTCGTAAAGTCACAATGCTTCGCTACTCTGGAGGCTTTAAAGACTCAATTTATTTTCCTTGTAAATCACGATCTTTCCCCTTGTTTTGTTCGCACTCGCACGATTCCGGGTATTAGTTCCTGGAAGGTCAGCCATCTTAGTGCTACTCAAAGCACAAGTCCGTTTAGTTGTGGAGTTCTCTTAGGACAAGTGATCGAAAACCATAAGTACACTTTGTTGATATAGATAGTCAAATCAATCATTCTAAACACTCCTCAAAACCATTACTTTTATATAAATCGGAGTCTCACATTTACCCCCTCTCACATAGCGCAACCCCCTCGTTGCGCACAAAGATTGTAACCTCTGATGGTATGAGTTCCTAACTCTATACTTAATTGGATTTGGTTATGATAGTAAATTGTAACACCCCCGACCTCTCCTCTCGCGTGCCTTGGCACCTCTTTCTCTTGGTCTATGGACCCACCTTGTCCGGCAATCGGGATCGCTATTTCGGAGGCTTTAAAAACTTGATTTATTACCCCTGCCAATCACCACAAGATTTTTTCTCATGTTTTGCCCGCACTCTTACGATTCCAGAAATCACTTCTTAGATAAAATTATCTATCCAAGTTCTATTCTAGCACAAGCACACTTAGCTATGGATTTCTCTAGAAAAAAGTGACCGAAAAGATAAGTGCACTTTGGTGGTATTGGTAGCCAAACAAATCTTTAAACACACCCCACACACCATTATTTATCTATAAATTAGGATCTCACAATTGTAGCCATAAAACATCACTCTTTGTTTTAGACTTTGTTTGCTGCTCTTCTCCAGAAGAGGCTCCTTGTGAGTAGCCTAGAATAAGCATCACAACCTCAAAAATGAAAACTTCAGGTAAGCTTCTGAATTAGCTTTGGACTCATGGAACTGGAAATCACTTATAAGGCTGAGACACCATGCAGAGGGGTTTATTAGTTACTCAGTTAGGAACTGGAAGATGACTTTTTTTTTATGGTTTCCTTTTGGGGCCTTAATCAAATTTAGTAGCCATAATGGACCGAGGAGTGTGAGCTTTCCCTTCCCAGCTAATGTTGAAGCTTGTGATGAACTACGTTGGAAGCTTCCCCATCTAATATCGGATCAAGCTCTAGCGCTTTAGGTTTACTTAAACATTGTTCCACTTCCATGACATTATATTCACAAAGATGAATTTTACTGGAAGGTATATGATGACAAGCTACCAGCTTTTGTTGCTTCTAGAACTTGAGAATTTCTCAGACCAAAAGGTATGTCTCAGTAATGGTTTGGGTTAGTTTAGTTATAAAAATAAAACGTCGAAGAATGCTTTCACTATGTTGACAGTACAGCTGCTCAGCTAGATAGATTGCTTACACTTTCAAAACTACTTTATGAAGAGACTGAATATTCAGCCAAACTGTTGTTTATGCTTTGGGATTATATGCTCTTAAGATGTGAGTTCCGTGAAAAACTTTGGAATGCGATTCATTTACAACTTCATCTTAGACCATATATGTTTTTAGCTTGGACCAATGCTAACACCGAACTAGCTCCCTCAACGTTACATTAGCTCTCCACTAAAGCTACTTTCTATAACATTTGGAAGGAACAAAATAATAGGTTACACAACCAAACATCGACTCTTTTGTTAACAGTTTTTAAGATTGTTGACCGAGAGATAAGAAATAGCATAACTTCAAGAAGACATCGAACGAGATTGGAGACCTAATGGCTCTCTAGCTTTATTCATTCTGCTTCCACCTCGTGAAATAGTTTTAGCTCTGTGTTTTTTGTTTCCTTGTTTTTTGGCAAGGATATATACGTAGGTTGAACAAATTCTATAAAATCTCAACTTCATATTTATATGATATTTACATTCTATAAGAAAAAAGAAAAAAAGAAAACGAGTGGACTTTTGAATTTTTGGAAAAACAGAAGACGCAATTGTAGGGGTCAAAAACGGCAGCATCAAAATCAACGGCCAAGATTTCCGAATAACTCCCGAGAGGCACCAGTAAACAAGTTTAGGAGCGATAAGAAGTCACTGTAAACAACGGATAACCACATCGCTTCGAAAATACGAGCAATACGAACAACGACAAGTCTAGCTGCCCAATAGGCGCCCAGACCACCGTCTGGACGCCCAATGGGCGCCAAGACCACCGTCTGAACGCCCAATGGGTGCCCGTACCACGTTTTCCCGATCGTCTTCTCCTTCGAATCTCGGTCCAAACGTTTCTTGTTTCGTCTCGATTGGAATCTCCGTTGAAGTTTCGCGGCAGTAATCGTAAAGACTTGTACGTTTCGTAAAAACTTCGTATTGATCGTATAAAACGATAACGATTAACTCGAACACCAACATTGTCTTAACCATACGATCGGTCTTATCATTTCGTAAAAC
This sequence comes from Anastatica hierochuntica, assembly GCA_900406275.1. Lineage (NCBI taxonomy): Eukaryota > Viridiplantae > Streptophyta > Magnoliopsida > Brassicales > Brassicaceae > Anastatica > Anastatica hierochuntica. The sequence goes on along the minus strand of OVAN01010345.1, from coordinate 11,808 downwards.
CGTTACCGCATAGTCTTACGAAGAACGATTTCTCCGAAAGAAATCGTAAAAATCACTTTGTCGCTAAATGGCCTACGACGACCCAAAACGCGACAAAAGTCCACTTACGATTTGAGAACGATAACGGGCCCAATTGCGTCAACGATCTACCCTAGTTTCGCGAAAGATGAATGGAAAATACGATAAAGTCAAAATCTGAAGAGAAATATGGAAAACTCGTAAAGATATGGAATATTCCCGAAAAATGGAATATTTCCGTGGAAGGATATGCACAAATCTAGGGCGGAAAAGGAAACATATTTAACCTACGAAAGCATATAAAAGAGAGGCTAAGGAGAACGAGAAGAGGGACATAGAGAAATTTCTTCACAACTCATACTTATAGCTTTAGGTTTATTTTCGTTTTTTGCCAGCGAGCTACGTCTCAATTAGGTTTACAAGTCATACCCTGTTAGATCTAGGATACTCGCCGACAGCTCTCGCAGCCATGACTTACCACATGTTGTAACGCTCAACGCAGATTCGAATAAGATCTGTATTGCTCTAATTTTCTTTCGATTCTCTTTTACTTTTACTTCGTCGTCTGTTTTCTTCGTACTTTTGATCTACCGTTGTTTGGTTTAGCAGAAATCCGGGACCTAAAGGAATATCGACAGTGTGAATTTCGGTTCCCACAGTTTGGCGCTAGAAGGAGGGGGCTCGCGGTTTCTTTCACGCCAAATCACATATTGATCGACAAACGATATATCTATACTAACAAACGATAATATCGTCTCTTTCAAGGATAGAGCAACGGCCGATCATGCCAACCCTCGCAACGATCTCCTTGTCATCGAATTAACAATTCAAAATATCGATGTCGCAAGGGTATTAGTCGACATAGGCTGTTCGGCCGATATTATATTTAAAAATACTCTCGAGAGGATGGTAATCAATCTCTCCGAAATCACAGGAAGTCTGAGCCTTGTGATAGGCCTCTCGGGAGAAACTACTATGACCCTCGGCTCGATTAACCTTACAGTTAAAGTCGGGAGCATAGCAAAAATCGTGGGGTTCTTAGTTATAGATCACCCCGCTTCATGGGCGTTCCATGGCTGAACTCCATGCAAGTTGTACCATCTACGTACCACAATTGTCTCAAATTCTCGACCTCTTTCGGAATCGAAATAATCCAAGGAGACCTTAACGTATCACAGGTTTGTTTCGCTGCCGAACTAAAATGTAAAAACGCAATGCCAGAAGCTTTCTTTCAAAAGAAAAAGAAAAAGATTCCATCGAAGATGCATCTAAAAAAGATCAAAGCAAGATCTTCTGGCAGTTACATAAAGCCGAAGCCTCGGAAGAGAAGCAAGAACCGACTTGAGAGCTCGTCATCTCGGTATGCCTCGACGAAGATTCCCTAAGCGTTGCGTCGAAATCGGCGCCAATCTTTGCGTTCCCATAAAAACACGACTTATAGCTTTCTTAAAAGAGAACTTACGCACGTTCGCTTTGACCGCAGAAGACATCCCAAGAATCGACATCAACGTGACATGTCATGAACTCAACTTGGATCCGACACACAAACCTGCCAAACAGAAAAGGCAAAAACTGGGAACAGAACGCGCTACCGCGGTCAATGATGAAGTCGAAAAACTCCTAAAGTTGGAACTACAACAGAAGTTAGATATCCAGACTGGCTCGCCAATCCCGTTGTCGTCAAAAAGAAAAAACAGAAAATGGCGAGCCTGCGTTGATTTCACTGAACTCAATCAGGCATGCTCGAAGGACAGCTTTCTGTTGCCACACATTGATCTCCTGGTAGAGGCCACAGCTTTTGTCATTCATGGATGCTTTATCAGGATACGATCAGATCATGACGAATCCTGACGTTCGTGAAAAATTGATTTCATCACCGACCGCGGCACGTACTGTTACAAGGTAATGCCTTTCGGGCTCAAAAACGTCAGGGCAACTTATCAACGACTCGTCAATCGTAAGTTCTCCGAGCAGCTCGGGAAGTCTATGGATGTATACATTGATGATATGCTCGTAAAATATCTCGTGGAGTAAAACCACGTCGCCGATCTATGAAGATGTTTCGAAAAATTTAACATGGATAATATGAAGCTCAACCCAGCAAAATGCAGGTTCCCTGTGGCATCAGGAGAATTTCTCGGATATCTCGTCATGTACCGAGGGATCAAGGCTAACCCAAAACAAATCACGCATAGGTCGAGATGGCCTCTCTGAAAAACAAGCGGGAAGTACAGAGACTGACCGGGGGAGTTGCCCCACTCAATCGCTTCATCTCGCGATCAACGGACAAGTGCCTCCCTTTTTATAACATTCTGAATGGGAACAAAAAGTTCGAATGGTCCGAGCAATGCGAAAAATCTTTCCAACAGTTAAAGCATTATTTGACCATACCTCCAGTCCTCGTAAAACTTGTTATCGGAGAGCCCCTGTTCTTGTATATTGCGGTGTCAGCTACAGCTGTAAGCGACATTCTCATTACAGAAGAATGCAGCGAACCTAAACCAATTTTTTACGTAAGTAAAACCTTGTTAGACGCTGAAACGCAATTTTCGTTGATGGAGAAACTGACGCTCGCCATCGTGACGTAAACTCGAAAACTAAGACCATACTTCCAATCGCACACGATCATTGTACTCACTTCGTTCCCGCTACAGATAATTTTGCAAAGCCCCAATAAGTCGAGACGATTAGCAAAGTGGGCAATCGATTTAAGTGAATATGATTTCGAGTACCGAACAAAGACTTGCGCAAAGTCGTAGGTACTTTCCGATTTCCTTGTAGAGTTCCATACCGAAAACGCGACCAATCGTGAACTCGACCCAATTTGGACCCTTCATGTCGATGGATCCTCGTCCAGGAAAGGTTCACAAATCAAAATTCGGCTCACTTCGCCAACCGGCGAAGTATTGGAACAATAATTATGATTGATGTTTCATGCCTCAAACAATGAAGCCGAATACGAGGCACTCATTTTTGGATTACGATTGGTTCACGGACTGAAAATACGCAATATCCACGTTTACTGCGACTCTCAACTTGTCGTGAACCAATTCAGCGGCAAATACGAGGCCAGAGACGAAAGGATGGAGTCATATTTGAAATTCATTCAGAATCTCGCCCAAGACTTCAACCTTTTTACTATCATGCGAATTCCTCGCTCGGAAAACACGCAAGCCAATGCGCTAGCGGCCCTAGCATCAAGCTCAGATCCGAGTCTTAGGCAGGTAATCCCCGTAGAATTCATCAAACACCTGAGTATCGGTCCTCCAATCATCGCAAATCTAATCTAGTCAAAAGACGAGGACATCGATGAAGCCGACACTCGACTAAAACGAAACTCGGAACAATCCGAATATGGTTGCGATATGTCGTGGTTGGACACGATTCGAGCATACATAGCCAAAGGGGCGCTCCCCGCCGAGAAATGGGCAACCCCTAAAGTTAAGATCCAGGGCGCCCAATATGTATTACGGGACGGAAAAGTCTACAAATAGAAATTCTCTGGGCCACTTATGACATGCGTAGAGGGAGGCGAATCGCAGAGAATAATGAAAGAAGTCCACTTTGGGTCTTGCGGAAATCATACTGGCAGGAGATCCCTCACAATCAAAATCAAGCGCCACAACTACTATTGGCTAGCAATGGTCAAGGATTGCGAGAAATTCGCAGGCAAATGCGAAAAATGCCAAAGGCATGCGCTAACAATCCACCACTCTGTGGAACTTCTTTCCTCAGCACCATACCCATTCATGCGATGGTCAATGGATATCGTCGGCCCCATGCATAAATCTAAGCAGAAACGCTTCCTGCTAGTCTTGACCGACTTCTTCTCAAAATAGGTCGAAGCAGACACATATGCTAGCAACAAAGACGCCCAAGTTGAAAGTTTCGTGTGGAAAAACATTATATGCAGACACGGTGTCCCATACGAAATCATAATGTACAACGGATCCCAGTTCATTTCAACAAGATTCGAGGCTTTTTACGAAAAATGGAAGATACGGCTGACTAAATCCACCCCAAGGTATCAGCAAGGAAACAACAAGGTTGAAACCATTAACAAGACCATCTTAGACTTATTTAAGAAATGCCCGGATGCTTTAAAGGGCAATGGCCATAAGAACTCGAAGGAGTCCTTTGGTCACACAGAACAACTCCGAGAAGAGCAACGGGTGAAACTCCCTTCGCCCTCGTGTACGGGGCATAATGCATTATCCCAGCAGAAGTCGAATTCCCTGAGATATGCAGGAGACTACTCCCTGAGCGAGAAGACATGAACAATCTAATGCTACTGGACGATCTCGACCTCGTCAACAAGCGCCGAGATCAGGCCCTCATACGGATCCGAAAGTACCAACAAGCAACGGCAAAATACTACAACTCTAACATACGCAGTCGCAGGTTCAAGGAAGAGCGATCTAATTTTACGAAATGTTTTCCAGAATACCGTAGAGCAAAACACAGGGAAACTCCGAGCACACTAGGAGGGACTATACAAGGTCATAAAAGTAGTCTGACTAGGAGCGTATGAAATTGCAACAATGCAGGACATCAAAATTCCTAGAACCTGGAATGCAACGCACCTCAAAAAATACTATCACTAGGCAACAACGTTAACGATAAATTGAACTACGAGACGGCTTGATCCCCTAAAGGGTTACATAGGCAACTCGTCAAAAGACGATTTCAGTCGTCCCCCTCTCCAAAAAAGGGAGAGTGGGTGCGTATACATATACTGTATACTCCCAAAATTCGAAACATCATCCTCAAACAACATCATCGGCAGCCCATACTCGCCAAAAACGCCCCAACAAGCGTTTCAAGCCCGTGAATACCTCAAGCGCAAATCACGTCACACAAAAGAAAAACCATTCTTCAGCATCACGAGATGTCACAGACGCTTGAAAAACCGTTTTTCGACAACACACCTTCCTCGATAAAAAAACACAGACCCTTCTCGAGGACTTACAAAAGTTAATATCTACCGATAAGTTTATTGTTGATCACAACGAACTCCCAACATCCTAAACAGACAAAGCCTTCTCACAAAGATAGCTCTCTTACATCCGACTAGGATAATAACGCACTATAAAGAAATCCAAAATTTTGGTCCGCACTTACAAACAATTTAGAAACTGTCTTTGGAGAGATGCTCAGTTCCCGATTGATGCAAGTCATATAAGTCGAGAACTTATGGCAGACTTCAATATCGAGACGGAATCAGGTCGAAATCGAAATCGGGAGACGTAAGCCGGATTTAGTCACCACACGCCCTAAAACCGAGAGTGGACCTATGTCTTTTTCTAAACCCAACACACTGGTCTCTAACATCTCAAGGCATGATATCTAACCGATACGGGATCCTAAAACATGTCTCTTCATTCATATTTAAACGCTCAAGAAATTTTATGAAATTTCTTAACATCTCGTACAAGCAACGCATAGAACGGTCCACAAAAAGAGTTAAATATGAGACGCAAACTCGTATTTTTCCTCTACACCAAATCAAAGTAAACCTAGCACACTGGTCTCAAACACCTCAAGACATAGTATCTAACCGATACAAGATTTCAAAATTTGTCTTTTCGCCTATATTCTCACACTCAAGAGTAAATCTTTCGAGAACTCGCATCCGAAATGAACGACGAATATAGCGATTCTTAGAAGAGTAAATATGAGACGACAACTCGTGATCTGTCTCCGCAACCGTGACACTAATTATACTCAACCAAATCGGAATAAAAACGCAATTCATTGACACAACGCCGCAAAGCGGCAAGGGATTCACAGCCACACATGGCTAATCCTAAAACATAAAAAGGCCATATCGGGCAAAAACAAACCATAATAGAAACCTAAACAAACGTCCCGAACAGGACTACAACCTCTCTAATCATCCGCAGGTAGGACCGCGTTCTCACCCGCTACCTCACGAGAATTCGGAGAAACATCGTCTCCTCCTCCCCCCTCGGCGTCATCAAGCTCGATGCCCACGGGATCCTGCCTTCAGAGATTTCGGAAAATGGTGGAAGATCACAATCAGATTTCAGAGTCGTGAAGATAGAACCAAAGTCCCCCTCAGCGGCCTCCAGCTCCGCTTGGCAAGTGGAAAGCTTCGCCTCTTAAGCCTGTCGAGTCGGGGACTTTTCATCAAGGAAAGTCCAGATCCCGCTCATTACTCCCTCGATAACCGTCAAGATGAGATCCCTGTTGTGGATATCCATCAACGAATCAAGAGAGCTCACAATCTTAGCGAAGTGAGTACGAGAAATGGCGTGAAGAGCAGCCCTCGACTCGGCCACGACCTCTGCAATTCCACACCTCGATGAGCTTTCCTCGCGCTGCATCCAACGCCGCAGACGATGCAACTCTGAGGTTTTGGCCTTCCTATCCATCTTCTCCTTAAGCAACAAGCTCGCTATCTTCTCGAGATCTCTCTCAAGCTCGTCAATCCGCGTCTACAATTGAGATACCTCGAGGGAATGGGCATCCTCGATACCCTCAAATTTCTTCTCAAACCGCGATGACTGGTCCTTCGACTAAGCAAGCTCTTTCTTAAGACACTCAACCTCCGAGCCACAGTCATTAAGCATCCCGTCGATCAAAAATATGAACAGCGCGAAAGAGAGAGTAAGACAAAAGAAAGAGGAGAGAAATCTAACGCAGTAAGAAAAGAGCCATAGAACGAACCTTGGCACGATGATGCGACCGCGCGCTCAGGCCAGGAGCTCCTAACGGTGAAGGTCTGACCTCGATCCCCCAGACACACGTCTTCTTCCTGGCCATCTCTGTACCGGCACAAGCCCTCTTGCACCCCTCCAAAGCAACGGCAGGGGTGGCGCTTGAAGCACATAGGCCTAGGACGATCTCTCGTCTAACCAGAGGAGGAGGCATCGACTCAGGTCCCTGCTCCGAATCACTAACGGGAACATGAGTCGTTGAAGAGCCCGTCGGGTGGATCATCCCATCTTCTGGAATGATAAGAGAAGGAGGTGGCGGCACGAATTCGGGAACAAGTGACATAGCTGAGATTGGAGAACCCATCGGGGGAATAACGGTAATGTTGCTCATCTCGACCTCTTGACGAGACAGGTTGTCACAGAAATCCTAGTACTCGGCCATGTGCTCCGGGGTGGCTTCACGAGTTGGGGGATTGGAAGGTTCTCCGAAGGGGCGGCATCCACCCCAGAGCCGTTATCTCTCTCTCCATCGCAAGGGGAAGTCATATTCTCTTGGCAAGAGCTCTCAATTCAAAAGTTTGAAGAAGTGAGGAATGAATGATGAATGAGAGAGGAAGTCCAATATTTATAAGGATTTCTACGCAATTAAAATAATCGATAAAATTCGTCTTCACAATTATCTCGGCTGTAGATTCTGATTAAAACACACATCACTCGCCCGCATGAGTCGCAATCGAAACTTGCGAGCTGGGGGGCTAACTGTTGGGGTCAAAAACGGCAACATCAAAATCAACGGCCAAAATTCTCGAATAACTCCCGAGAGGCACCAATAAACAAGTTCCGGAGTGATAAGAAGTCACCGTAATCAATCAATAACCGCGTCGCTTCGAAAATACAAGTGATACGAACAACGACAAGTGTAGTCGCCTAATAGGCGCCAGACCATAGTCTGGGCACCCAATGGGTGCCCAGACCACCATCTGGACGCCAAATGGGTGCCCAGACCACCGTCTGGACGCCCAATGGGCACCCTGACCACGCTTTCGCGATCGTCTTCTCCTTTGAATCTCAGTTCAAGCATTTCTTGTTTCGTCTCGATTGGAATCTCCGTTGAAGTTCGCGGTAGTAATCGTAAAGACTTGTATGTTTCGTAAAAACTTTGTATCGATCTTATAAAACGAGAATGGTTAACTCGAACATCGACATTGTCTTAACCATAGGATCGGTCTTATCAGTTCGTAAAACCGTCACCGCGTAGTCGTACGAAGAACGATTTCTCCGAAAGAAATCGTAAAAATCACTTTGTCGCTAAACGACCCACGGAGAACCAAAATGCGACAAAAGTCCACTTACAATTTCGAAACAAGAATGGGTCCAATTGCATCAACGATCTACCCGAGTTTCGCGAAATATAAAAGGAAAATACGATAAAGTCATAATCTGAAGATAAATATAGAAAACTCGTAAAGATATGGAATATTCCCGAAAAATGGAATATTTCCGCGGAAGGATATGCACAAATCTAGGGCAGAAACGAAAATGGATTTAACCTACGAAGGCATATAAAAGAGGGGCTAAGGAGAACGAGAAGGGGGACACAGAGAAATTTCTTCACAACTCATACTTAGAGCTTTAGGTTTATTTTCGTTTTTTGCTAGCGAGTTGCGTCTCAATTAGGTTTACAAGCCTTAGGCTTTTAGATCTAGGATACTCGCCGACAGCTCTCGCGGCCACGACTTACCACATGTTATAACACTCAACGCAGATTCGAATAAGATCTCTATTTCTCTATTTTTCTTTCGATTCTCTTTTACTTTTACTTCGTCGTCTGTTTTCTTCGTACTTTTGATCTACCTTTGTTTGGTTTAGCAGAAATATGGGACCTCAAGGAAAGTTAAGATTTCCTGTCTTTCCTCCGAATACGAATATCGACAGTGCGAATCTAGGTTCTCATAAAAATAAAAAATTTAAATGCTTAGAGCTAGTGAAAAATGACATATCCAAAATAGAGCTCAATACTTCAACTCAATTTGTGGAGTTCTCAGAGCAAATATTAAACAGGTTTATTTATGTCTTTTTTATATCTTCATCTTTTTATAAAAAAATAGATAATTTAAACTACAGAATTAGATCTTGATCTTCTAAAATTTTAGTATGCTAGCATTTCCAAGATCTTAACTAGCAAGGGCATACCCGACCAAGGTCCAAACAAACTAATCCAAGCGTCAACCACTTATGTTTTATCACTTCTCTTTCTTTGTCTCCTCTTCGCGACACTCAATCTGAAATCTAGGTAATAAATTAGTACATTTTATGCCTCATTCCTTCTTCGGTCTCACTTTCCCCTCTTCTGTTTTCTTCTTCCCCTTCGTTTTTCTACAATAGATCTTTCCACTAAACCAAATCGTTTTTCATCTTTGACCATGGACAAGATCTGGAAGGTGTCCTGAAGAAAGGCGTCCACACCTTCAACCAGTGGGCCAAAGTGATGGAAAGATGGGTTCTGAATCCTCCGCGTGACTACCTCCAAACCATAGAGCTATGGGTTCAAATTCATAATATCCATGTCAACCTCTATACAGCAGGATCCATAACGGCTCTGGGGGAGTTCGCAGGTCAAGTTTTGGTGGTTGCCTTTGATTTAGACAAGGTTCAAACTAAGGATTATGTGCGTGTGAAACTGAGGATAGATGTTACTAGACCTCTGAGGAGAGCCAAGGTAGTTAACCTTCCAAATGGAAATTCAATATTAGTGCTATATGACTAGGAAAGAATACATAAACGATGCTATACTTACTAGAGGTTGATCCGTGACCAGACTAAATGTTCAATTTGGTTGAAGAACTAAGGGGAAAAAGAAGGGAGTAGGAACCAGATTGTTGCTCAAGATAAACCAAAGCAGGTGAGAGTCTTAAAAGAATCTTATCCTCAATTTCGTGTTCTTTCTGAAGAGCAAGTATGACTACATCCAACCAATTGAAGACCAAGAATTTCTTCTGAAGATCTGGAAGGCATGCGTCAATATCTGCTAACAGCTAATGGACATGAAAGATTGACCATAGAAGAACGGGTCAGATCATCTATGTAAAGTATAGAAAAGGATACTATGACAGAAAAATCCATACTAAGACTGAATCCCCTGCCTTTAGTTACTAGAGAAGTGGAGAAAGGGAAGAGCATTGTGTATGATTTCTCTGAAAAGGAACATAAGGAGAAAAGTGTTATCTCGACTACCCAATAACCAAAATTCATGGCTGATGCAATCAGTACAGGTGTTCCCTATGGCTTCAATATATGGGCATCTAAGACAGTTTCAGAAGAAATGAACGAAAACTTTAATAATGCCTTGAGCCTTTATCAGGAATGTTCAACGGTTCACAGAATTGGACTTTCTAAGTCTAGTTCTTCCAGGACAAACCAGAGAAAGAAAAATTAGCAGAGGAGACGCCCCCATATCTCCAAGAGGAAGCCAAGAGAAATAGAACACAAGGATATTGTACCTATGGGAGAAAGGCAAAAGGGTTAAACAAAGGTACATTGGAGAAGAGGAAGCTTGAAATATCAGAAACGGAACCAATCACTTTCCCAAAGCGCTGAAAATTAAAGGCAATCCTGAATGAGGGATTTCCTCAGCTTCAATGAGCTTACTCAGTTGGAATTGACAAGGCGTGGGGCGACCTCAAGACTTGGTGATTCCTAGGCTCAAGGAGATACGCCATCAATATTTCTCTGAGTTGCTCTTTTTCTGATTGAAACTACCAATTGTAAAAATGTATTAGTAGATCTTAAAGTTTGGCTTATGTATGACCACTTATTTACTATAGATCCTAAGGGTATAAGTGGTGGATTAGCTTTTTTGAAAAAATTTAGTCTCTCTTAACTTTCAGTATGTAGGAAAAAATCTTTTGGATTGTAATATAATATATGGAGATGTTTCCTTTTATGTGTCTTGTGTTAATGATGACCCTATAGTAAGATGCAGGCCGAGAGTTTGGGAATTGCTAACCTGAATTGAGATTAGTAGGAAGGATCCTTAGTGTATGTTGGATGACTTCAATGAGATTTTACATGCTAATGAAAAGATTGGAGGTCTTACAAGAAGTGATCAAGCCTGTCAAGGTTTCTCAGATATGTTACAAGTTTGTGACATGGTTAAATTACCTGGTCAAGGGAATGCGTTTACATGGGGAGGGCGGAGGCATGATCACCGGATACAATCCAAGCTCGATAGAAATTTTGGAAAGAAGGCTTGGTACTCTCTTTTTCCTTCTTCTAACCAAACCTTTGTAGACAAACGGGGATCGGATCATAGGCCGGTGCTTGTAAGATTAGTGTGATAACCCGTATTTCTTAACCCTGGTTTCGTATTAGACATCCAGAAAGTGACTGTGGCTTAGTGGTTGAAGTTACCAGAAGGGAGGCTTGTTTGTTCCTGCGACCAGGGATCGAATCCACCTGGGCGCATTTTTCCTTTTATTTTTAAAAACCCATTTTTTTGAGCCCATTTGTTAAGCGTCCCACATTGCTTAGGAGAGACATCACCCTCCCATTCCTTCCCCTATATAAAGAACCTCTCCCCCTTCTCATTTCTTCACAAGTCAGAGCAATGCTCTGCAAAGGGGATTGGTTTCTCGACTAGTCCCCAAAGGCTTCTAAGCCACCGCCTCCGGCGAGTTCCCGAGAGTTTTTCCGGTGAACTCTCCGAGTCCGTTTCGCCGAGTGTTGGGCGTTTTCTGGAAGATCCCGGCGAGCTCTGACGCTCTTTCCGGTAAGTCTAGTCTTTCCTTTCTCTTCCTTTCTTTCCTTAGCAGCCTCCGGTTAGGTTAGTTAGTCGGTTCGATCGGTTAGGATTTGTTAGGTCGTTGGTCTAGCCGGTTTATAACCGGTTTAGCCGGTCTAGTCGGTTTAGCCGGTCTAGTCGGTTTAGCCGGTCTAGTCAGTTTAGCCGGTCTAGCCGGTCTAGTCGGTTTAGCCGGTCTGGTCGGCTTAGCCGGTCTGGTCGGTTACCCGATCTAGTCGGTTTAGCCGGGTTGGTCCGATCTAATAGGTTCGGTCCGAATTTCCTTGTTTCGGTTCTTTTCCTCGTTTTTCCTAATTCCGTCCTGCTTTG
>OVAN01010344.1:0-15870 GCA_900406275.1 Anastatica hierochuntica | reverse complement strand
TTCTATTTTTGGAGTAGAAAATGGAGTAATACATTGGAGTAAAACTCAACTTCATTTTGGAGTTACTCTATAATGGAGTAAAAAATGGAGATATACATTGGAGATGGTCTGAGGCATCGTACGCATAGATGGTCCCTTAGATACATGTTCCTCTACATGAGTCTCCTGCCAAGCTTGTGCCTCACTCCGTGCTATTTTGAGTATAATATGCGGCTTCCTGTCTATCCCGTTATACACTTTTGCATTTTGTGCCTTCCAAACAAATCCCAAGATCAAGGGAAAGATTTCTAGTTTAGTTTAGAGTCCTACTTTTTTATCTACTTTAAAAAAGTTATCATTTAAGTTTGGACCTATTCACAACTCATTAAAATTATTTATAACATTCATTATTATTTGGTTAACAATACAATATAACTTCTGCGTCTAAAAAATAAAATCTTCAACTTTCGTTAAACTCTACCAAATTTAAAACAAGAAATCTCATGTTATATCATCCAATCCCACGTACAATTAAATTATATAAAATTATATTGTTATTATTAATTTGTTTATACATTATATATATAATTAACGTGTTAGCATACATGTATTGATAAATATATAATAGTATTCAATACAAGACTATATGTTCAAACATCTATTGGTTTTATAATATATCGGTTTTGGTATATCTATACTATAGTATATATCAAAATTATACTATTTTAGTACAAATGCACATATGTAAGTTGGGGTTAGGCGTTTGGGGTTCCATTCGGGTTCGGATGGGGTTCGGGTCCCGAACCCAACCATATAGGATCCATTCTGGTTTTTAAAAAAATTAGTTTGAGTTTGATTCGGGTTTTTTCGGTTGGATCGAATTTTATAAAACTATTAAAATTTGAAGAGATCCAATATTTTTTCGAGTTCGGGTGTTTTCGGGTTTTTCATATTCGGGTTCGGGGTTTTTCAAGTTTATCCAATTTTTTAGTTTCTTCGAATGTTTCGGATTTTTTGGGTTTTTCGGATTTGGGTTCGGTTCGGGTTTTTCTGATTTTCGGGTGTTTCATAATTTGGATTCGAGATTTTCGGATTAACAGAGACAAGTATATGGATATATAATGAGAGTAATGATGTATGTTTATGTGTATATGCAAAAGTTCGGGGCATCCATATACTACTTCAGGTTTCAGAGTAAAGATTTGGTTATTAAAAGATAAGATGTAAAGAGATAATCTCACATATAAATATTTTTCAAATACCAAATTCTAGAAAAAATTAGTATCCAAAAAATATTATTAATTCACATAAATAAATAATATTTTATGATAGACTTAAAAAATATATATAAAAGAAAAAATTATGTTTATTAAACACATAATATTTTCAATTAATTAACATAATTTTATCACATATAACCATTTGTCAAAGAAAAATTTGAAAATAATAACATATATAAAAATAGTATACAAAATAATATACAGTTAAACGTGTGTGTGTATAATCAAAAGAATTGTGCGCAGACTCAACTCTAGCAGATTATTAAAAGTGGTTTTTTCTTCAAGAGAGATGCATTTTTCTTTTTTTGAAGTTTATTTCGCGACTATGTGTAGAAAGTGACATGGAGATGATAATTTGAATTAGATATTCTCCTATATATTAACTGAAATTACACTTTAATGAATTTTTCTTAGGTGTCAACAATATGAGAAAATTTAAAATTAATGTTGTAATTTGATTGGTTGAAAGATTTCTAATTTATTTCAATTTATTTTAGTTTATCTTTATTTAATTCATCTTAAATATATAGATATAAATAATGAACTCAATTAACTCATTTTCCAAATACTACGTTAATTGATTTAGTAATTTCTAAGTATAATATTAATATATTTCCATGTTTCATTTTTTTTAAATTTTATAACAATTAATTAATGAAGGCGATTTAAAAAAATAGTTTTAGTTTTCTTGAAAATATAATTTATAAAAAAATTAATTACATTATTGGGAAAACGTTAAAGAAATGTTTTGACAAGAAACATGAAATATTTTGAAACCCGAAACCATATTTTTAAAAATTATTTTAGTAATACAAAATTTTCTTAAAAAAAAAATATTTTTATAAATTTAATAACTATATAAATGAGAGGAGCAAGTGGGCCAGTGGTTGCACCACCTCTGCATCCATCTCACGAAACCAGGGTTCGAACCCTGCATCTGCCTCTAGTGAGAGGAACTATTTGCCACTAGGCTATGTTGACAAAAAAAAAACTATATAAATATTCTTATACACCTTTGAACGAGTTGTTAGGAAAATTATATTTGCACTTTTAATACATACACATTAATTTAAATTAAATCTGTTATATAATATAAAAAATTAATTACGTTCTTCGAAAAACAAAAAACACAAGATTTAATAAGAAATCGTTACTTAGATAAATATATAAAAATATATAAAAAATTAAAATATGATAATAAAAATATTTTAGTTATACAAAATTAATGTAGAACGAAATAGTAATATTTTTTATTTATTGATTAATATATAAACTCAAATATATTAGCTTTTTATGGTTAACAACCGAATATAAAATAATTGAAATAAAAGTATATCTTAAAATATTTTACCTTTACATATATTTTTTTAAAACTTAGTTACAAATGATCTTTTTACTTATTGTTAATCTGCAATATGTTTTATAATTTATAATCTTCTATATTCAATAAGTGAATCAAATTATGGATGGCTTATCATTGTCGAGTTTCCATATGTAAAAAAAAATTATTAATATATTTAATGTTTTAGTAGTAATATTCAATGAGCTTTGAAAAAGAAAATTTGATTACCAGATGATTTTTGAAAAGTTAATACATGGAAATTTTGATATTTTAGTTGGATATTTTGTGGAAATATTGCTTTGTTGTGTAACTGATAGCTTCACATGCAAGTTTTAAAATACTATATATTAAAATTTAAAGCTATTATCTTTTAATATATATTTTTAAAAGTGAAAATGATTCGATGTCTCTATTAAGTTTTGACTTCATCGATGATCTATCTCTTTTACAGAGTTTTTTGGAGGATAAATGTGAACATTCTACATGTTTAGCGTCATTGTGGTCTAACCGATAAACACTCAAAGCAATTCTTGTTGATGAAAGGTATATTATCATTTAATTTTATGAATCATATTGTGTACGCATTTTATATAATATTTCATCAAGCATAATTTCATGGTAATCATTATTGAAAAACCTCTAGGTGTACAAAATTTTATTTTATTTTATTAGGACTATTACTAATAAATATATTTAATTTATGTCACTAAATATTTTGAACATTTAGTATTACTAATTATCTTATATCATTTTAAACACAAAATAAAAATATAGATATAGAATATGTTTTTCAGGTTATAAATTATTTAAATCCAAAACCATCTTCAATCATTTAAAAAAATCATAAATCATGTAAAATTAAATATTTAACGTTACAAAATAACTAGAATTTCAATTCTAAAATTCATAAAAGAAACATGAATCAATTTGGACAAGATTCAATAGGTAAATGCATAATCATCTTACACTATTTTAATTAAAATATAAAAATAGATATAAAATCTTAATATTTAAGACTATAGAATATTTAAATTCAAAATCATCTCATATCATTTTAAAAAAATTGTAAGTCATATAACATTAAATATTTAATGTTATAAAATAAATATAATCATAAAATTTTCCATTTACAATGAGGAAACACCTTAAAAATGTTAATATATACATTCAATAGAAAAAAAATTTCTGAGTTTAAAATTCATATAATTTTACATATAAAAAATATGTAATTTTATTACTGTGATCATGAATTAATGTATACATTTATTCATATTGATTCTTACATGTAAAGTAAGATATTACTAGAAATCATACATATCACTATATTTACACATAATTCAATTTTATATGATTTACATTTAATTATCAATATTTTTATAAAAATTATTCATATGATTTACATTTATTCAATTTTATATGATTTACATTTATTCATATTGATTCTTACATGTAAAGTAAGATATTACTAGAAATCAAACATATCACTATATTTACACATAATTCAATTTTATATGATTTACATTTAATTATCAATATTTTTATAAAAATTATGATATTATGTTTATATCAGTTCTTTATTGCTTGTGTATTAAATGTTTGAAGTACAAAATCGATATTTTAACTTGACTTATAAGAAAATTGGAGTAGAAAATAATTTGAAAAGAATGTTAGTAAAATATTAAATCTTAACATCGACATTTTAAAAGCTATTTCTTACATTTGACAGAGACCTAATAATTTTTTCATTTAGAAAAAGTAATCTTTTCTTATTAATTGCTAACAAAACAAATGCACCATTTTTCATTTCTTAATTTAATATAGGATGATTTTGCAAAATAACAAAAAAACAATATTAGCAAATATAGCCATGTCTATTTTCTGAATTAAATTTAAATCAAAATTAGCTTTTTTATCAGTTTTGTCCTCCTTTCTTATTTTTATTATATTATTTAATTATTTTTTATGTAATTTGAGTTCACCTCCTATTCCCTTGGATTCATATATAGGTTAAATGAAATGTAGAAGGCAAATTTTTTTCATACAAAAAAGTAGATTTTATTTCTATTTGGTGTATTTTTTAATTTTTCTGATATATATATATATATATATATATATATATATATATTGTAACTAGTCTTTAAGCATTATAATGTACAAAAAATATAAATAATACTCGAGATAGAATAACTATTTCAGCGTGTATTTCAATAATTCAAATAACAAAACATCAATGAAAGATAATAGGTAAATGAATAAAAATGAAAGTTTATGAGGAAAGTCAGTTTATAATTAGGTTATCAGCAAAACAAAAACTTTTGGTAGTGATACTTCTACGATAAGAAAAAAATTAAGATGAAACAAAAACTAAAGAGTAATATAAACCAAAACAAATAGACCGACTATTTGTGATAAACAGATTATATGGAAAAAATTCTAGAAGGGTAAAACTTGTAATATTGTAAAAAATATACTAATAATTTTTTGGCAGGCAGATCTGCTAATAAGTTTTTTATGGTCATTGCTCCAAATTTTCTTTTAATATAATATGAAATACATAACAAACAAAACCCACGCTAAATTTTTATAAATTAAAAATATATTTTATTTTGAAACGTAAACACAAAATTATCACATTATAGTTAATCCTCCATTAATAGTTTCATAAATGGTGGGTTTTCCAAGTGTTCGGGTATTTGTTCGAGTTTGGTTCAGGTTTATTCAGGTTACGAGCTTTTGAACCTAAAGGTTTAAGTCTCATTTGGATATATGTACATTTCGATTCGGGTCCGGTTCAAATTTCTAAAGTTCGGATACCCGTTTAAATTATATAGAGAAATAAAAATTTAAATATACCTAAAAAAAATTTAAAAATCCAAATTTTAACTGATAATTCGGATATTTCATGTATTTTAGTTAATTTTGGATATTATATCTAAAAACAAAAATGCTTAATTATAAATTTTTAATTTAAGCACTTCTAGGTACTAGAATTATTTTGGTCGGGTTAAGATTTGCTTTGGTTTTTCAGATATTGAAATACAAATATTTTACCAGTTTTGGTTTGGATTATGTATCACTTTTTGGATCAGATTCGTTTCGGTTCTTCAAATCCATATATTTTTCTCCACACTTACTTACTTTCGCGAAATCTGAGGGAGCCACCTAGTACTATGAATAAACATGACTATTTAGATTGCATTTTCTACATAATGTATATTATTAAAATTTAATATCATAGATTTTTATCTTTTTTATGATTTATCATTTTTGTTTTTAGTTTAGAAAATGTATAACAAATAAAAGTCAAATTTATTATTACTGTCAAATATATTTTAGTTTGGTATGTAAATATAAAAAATAGAAATCTTTTATATAATACTTATACCGGCACTTAAAATTCTAACAGCCGATTTAGAATTCCGGGATTATATTCGTACTACCACCAGCTTTGTATTAATCGTTTAATAAAATTTGAGATGGAAAAAAAAATCCTGACTGCCCACGGATTCGGGCAGCCATGTAGTAATTACAAAAGGAGAAGAAACGTGTAATTAGGTGACTTGTCTTTCTTCTTCCCCAATCGGATCTCACTCACCGGGAAAAATGGCGATGTGGGTATTCGGGTACGGATCTTTAATTTGGAAAACGGGTTTTCCTTTCGACGATCGTCTCCCTGGTTTCATCAAAGGCTATCGCCGCGTTTTCCACCAAGGTCTCTCACTCTCACTCTCTCTCTCTCTCTCCCCTTGTTAATAGATGATTGATAAAGTAATGAAATATGGATCCTTAGGTAGTACCGATCATAGAGGCACTCCTGAATTCCCTGGAAGAACAGTCACATTAGAGCCTGCACATGGAGAAGTCTGCGTAAGTCTTCTTTTTCTAACTTCAAATCCAATTCTCTCGGAGCATTGCTTCTATTGCTTAATCTATAATACTTGCATTGTTAGCTTATTACTTTTGATCTTTTTTTTTAACAAATGGATACCAAGTGGGGAGTTGCTTACAAGATAACAAAGGAGGAAGACAAAAGAGATGCTTTAACAGTAAAACTGATTCTCTCTTTTTCATTTCTGATTTTTTATTTTCCGATCTTTAATCTTGTAGATTCTCTTCTGTTTTCTATGTCTCAGCATTTGGAAGTGCGAGAGAAGCAATATGATCAAAAAGAGTATCTTGATTTCTTCACTGTGAGTCCATTTTTGTTTCTTTGCTTCTTCTAACCAATGTGTGATAGATAATGGTTACTTTGCTGCAGGAATCTAATGCTTCAGAACCGACTGTATCAGGAGTAATGGTGTAAGAAACGCGTAAAATTACTTTGATATATGAATAACGAGTAACAATGTTGATTAGTCTCTTCTGTGTGTACTCAAGTTACATAGCTTCTCCTGACAAAATGAGCAACAAGAACTACTTAGGACCAGCTCCTCTTGAAGACATTGCCAAGTATGTGGTTTCTTTTACAGTTACTGCTGAAGATTTTGGCTGCACTCAATCTTTGTTTCTCGCATTTACAGACAGATAGTAAAAGCAGAAGGACCTTCAGGACCAAACAGAGACTATCTGTTCCACCTAGAAGAGGCTCTCCTTCAACTCGGTAATGATTGCTCAAAAATCTTTAGTTTCAGACTCTTAAGTACCATGACCTGGTTTTGTATTTGTTTTTGTTATGAATCAGGGTTTAAAGATAAACATGTCACAGATCTTGCAAGCCATGTTAGGCGCATTCTATCAGAGACCCAAGAATTGTCAGCTGAGGATGTCTAGATTCCCAGTTTCTTTTCGGTTTTTCCCAAAAAATAATAAAACCCCATTTGATAAGAGATGCTTCAATGTGTTAGCACTATCAATCACTTCTCTTCTTTATCATATCTGATCACATTGTGGAATGGATATTAAGGCCGCTTAGTGAGTCCATTATATGATTCATCTAGATGTAGTTGATTATTTGATCCCCACTTATTTTTCAAAGTAGTTAAAAGTTTGACAAATTACTTGGTTAACATGTTCAACATTCATCCTAATTTTATCCAAGTTGGGTTATCAAAACCATAGTCATGATAATGGTTTAGTAATCCCTAATAGAAAAAAAGAACAAATGGTCACTAGTAAATGCGAAACTAAGTCTGCAAACGATGGGAATCCTTACTGTAAGACACTACGACACAGAAACCATCAAGCTGAGTCTAATGGTCAAACAAAGACGATAGTCAAGTTAATTCATTCGCTTTCTTCTCCACCATCATCCTCTGCAAACAAGCCAATGATCATCGGTTTCAATACCCAATTGATCACTTAGATCAGAGCTCTAATTTCTCACCGTCAACGTTGTTTGATTCTTCTTCGCTTTCGGTTTTCTCCTCAGTTTCTTCTTTGCTTCCTTCCTCTTCTTTTCGTACCCTCATTCTCTGACTTTTCTAGTTAATCGCTCTCGCTCTTGCTCTCCCTTTCCCCTGTTATTTTCGGCTTTGGAGGAGGTGCAAAACTTGTGGTGGATCTACTTCTTGAGCTTGATACAATGTTGCTTGTATCAATACCCTCAAGCTCTTTTGATATATTGATACGAGTAGTTAGCTTTGAGAATCCTTAAGAGAAAAAATAGAGAGAGATTTGTAAAGACAAAGACCAAGTTCTGATTATGAAAATGTTTATGATGGAGTAAATCTCACCACCCCTCTTTTTCAATGATCTCAATAGATACCATTGAAAAGGAGTTGTTGCTTGAACTTGAGGGAACAAGGAGGAGCTGTTGGATCGGAAAATGATGAGTTGGCACAAGTTAAATGACGTGGCTTTAAAGTGAACAATGGAAACACAATATCTTGAGGATCACATCAAAGAGGAGATTCGCAAGATATTATGAAACAGAAGATAGAAACTAAAAGATCCTCAAATCCGAGATTAATAAAAGGAGAGATAGGATCGTTCTAGGGTTGGTGGCAAACACGATAGAGAAAAACGTGAGTGACTTGTTTTGCCATTGTTAGAACAAGAGAAAAAAGAGAGATTAGTGAATCTTCTTAAGAGCTTGTTCTTTTGAAAGAACCAGAGGTGACAAGCTAAGTAGCGTTGTGTAAAACCAATCATTGTTTTGATTTGATTCTTAATAAAGAGTATGATTCAGATTGTTTTGGGTCTATAGGACTTTCAATGGGTATTAGAGCAGGCATTTGAACCTAGTTAGCTCATAACTTACAACAGGTGAAGATCCTGCGGAACTATGAACTCGGTCAAGGAGCTTATTGATGTGAATCGGATTCCGATCTTTGAAAAAGGGAAGTATGGCCATTGAAAGATGAAGATGTGAGCTGCCATAAGAGGTATTCATCATGATGCTTGGAAAACTGTTGAAAAAGGATGGTCACCTCCTACAGCGAAAGGAGCTGATGGAAAGAGGTATTGAAAGATGAATCTTTGTGGACAGATCTTGAGAAAAGCAAATCTCGTCATAATGTGAATGCTTTGTCTGCAATATTTGGAGCTGTGAATGACAATGAGTTCAAAAGATTTCAATGTTGTAAATATGAAAAAATTGCTTGGGACAAGCTAAAGAGAGCTTATGAAGGATCAACAAATGTGAAGAGATCCAGAATTGATATGCTTGCATCGAAACTTGAACTGATTCAGATGGATGAGAATAAGACCATTGAATAGTTTAGTGGAAAGTTGAGTGCAATAGCTACAGAAGCTGAGACCATGGGGAAAGTCTACAAAGACAAAAAGCTAGGAAAGAAGCTTATGAGATGTCTAGCTGCAAAATTTGAATCCAAAAAGACTTCAATGTCTACTGCTCTTGATACGGACACCATGGACTTTGATGATGTTATTGGTCATCTCCAAGCATATGAGATCGAACTCAATGCTGCAAAGGAGAAAGACTCAAAGAGCATAGCTTTCGTTTCTGAAGACACGAAGGAGATTGAGGAGCTGAAAAATCATATGAGCATGATGGCAAAAGATGTGAATCAAACCATGAGAAGGTTTGAAAAAGCCAACAAGAGGTCCTTCTCAAGGTCAAATGGTACAAGTTATGATAAAGATAGAAGAAACAATGATCGAGAGAGGGGATTCAAGAAGAACGAAGTACAATGTCATGAATGTCAAGGATATGGACACTTCAAATATGAGTGTCCAAACACGAGACACAAGGAGATCAAATGTGACTTGTGCAAAGGGTATGAACATATGAAAAGCAAGTGTGCGAATGGTCAAAAGGGTAAGGAGAAGTCGTTTGTTGGAATTGATAAGAGTGACACAGATGATGATAACAGTAGCTTTGACAGTGAATATGGATATTGTGCATTCACTGCTATCGTTGAGGTAGATGCTAAGAAGTTGTCTGATATTGAAGAAAAAACTGAATCTGTTGACACAAATTTGACTGTTGAGAAGTCTGACAAGGATTCATCAAGTGAAAGTAGTGATGATGAAGACATTGATCTTCAAACTGAGTTTCAGAAGATGTATAATAGCTTGGCACAGATCGAAAAGGAGAAGCTAGAGTTAGTTCGAGAAAAAATGGCTATTCAAACTATGAATGATAGATTGAAGGAAGCTCTAGCAACTGAGAAGGAGAAGAACAAGCTGTTGGAACATGAATTCTCTTAAATGAGAAACAAATTTATATGCTGAATAGTAGTACCAAAGACTTGAATGAGATTTTGTCTGCTGGAAGAACAGAGAGATATCACTATGATCTTGAGTATAATGGTGAACAGAAGTATCCCAAAATGGAATTTGTCAAGGCAAGCTCCTCTCAGCAGATCGTGGAAGAGAAACCATATGCTTCGAACCATAAACATTCATCAAAACTTATCTCTAAAAGTGGGTGTTATTTCTGTGGAAAGGAAGGTCACATCAAACGATTCTGTTACCGACTTCTGAATAAGGTAAAACGATTGATTGGGCAGGGAAAATTCTTTCCAAGTCTGAGAAGAAGATCTCAAGTATGGGTTCAAAAGTCTGAGTTGTATGGTCAAACTATGAGTAAGTCTCAGCAAGCTTTGGTTGCATATACTTATGTTGCTTCATCTAGAAATAAACCTTGGTACTTTGACACTGGGGCATCGAGACACATGACAGGTCTGCAAGAAAATCTTGAGTGCTATGAGACTATAAAGGAGATAAAAGTGACTTTTGGAGGAGGTGCTCAAGGATGATTTAAAGGTAAAAGAGAGTTGAATGATGCAAATCTTCCTAAGTTGGTCAATGTGTACTATGTACAAGGTCTAACAGCTAATTTGATATCAGTAAGTCATCTATGTGATGAAGGATTAATTGTATCCTTCAACAAGGTTAGATGTTGGGCATTTGACTCTGAAGGAAAAATTGTTATGAGTGGAATACGTTCTGGGAAAAACTGCTAAATATGGGAACAAACAGAAGTTTGTCTAAAAGATGTTCTGATCATGTGGCATCAGAAATTAGGACACATGAATGCAAAGAGTTTGACACGAATTGTTAAGCAGGAAGTTGTCAGAGGTGTTCTAGAGTTGAAGCTCACTGATAAGATCTCGTGCGGAGCATGCAGTCAAGGGAAACAAATCAAGGTTTAACATAGAAAAGTTCCAGATATTCAAACTAAGGGGATTTTAGACTTAGTGCATATGGACTTAATGGGACCAATGCAGATCGAAAGCATATCTGGGAAGAAGTATGTCTTTGTACTGGTTGATGATTTTTCAAAATACACTTGGGTTAGATTTCTGAGAGAAAAATCAGAGACGATTGACAACTTCAAAATTCTAGCCTCGCAGCTTAAGAACGAGAATAAAGGAATCAAGAAAATTCGAAGTGATCATGGTGGAGAATTTCAGAATGCAATCTTTGAAAAATTCTGTGAGTCACAAGGTATTAAACATCAGTTCTCAGCACCTCGAACACCACAACAAAACGAAGTTGTAGAAAGGAAAAATCGCACTCTTCAAGACATGGCAAGAGCCATGATTCATGGAAACAATGTCCCTGAGAGGTTCTGGGTTGAAGCTATTAGTATTGCGTGCTATATCATCAATCGAGTGTATGTGCGCATCGAAACGAACAAGAAGCCATATCAAATTTGGAAGGGGCAGAAACCAAACTTGAGTTACTTTCATATCTTTGGATGCACTTGTTACATCCTAAACGACAAAGGTCAGTTGGGAAAGTTTGATGCTCGCAGTGATGAAGGATTCTTCTTGGGACATTCACCCAACAATATAGCATATAGAGTCTACAACAAAAGAAGCAAGATGATTATTGAGTCAGTGAATGTTGTGTTTGATGAAGACTGCAGTGTTCCAACAAGTGGATTTGTTCCCGCAGAATCAGATGAACTCAGAAACAAAGAGAATGAAGGTCTTGAGTTGAAACAAGAAACGAAAGAGTCTGATAGTGTCAGTGATAAGGAGACAAGACCGACTCAAGTTCATAGAAATCACGCTGCTGAAGACGTGATAGAAAACATAAATGACAGCATGAAAACAAGAGGAAGACAGATAAGCTTAAGAGAAATGGTGATTTTTTCATGTTTTGTGGCAGTCACTGAACCAAAGTTAGTTGATGTGTTAGTACTTTAGTAGTTTTTATTACGGATTTTACTCGAGAATTATGGTTTTTAATATGTATTCGGATTTTTGGCGTGAATTTGTGTTCTTTGTTGTTTTTACAGGAATCGAGCTTGGATGTGCGAAAATAATGCATTTTGGATGGATTTCAAGTATCGAAGGAAATGTCCGTGAAAAGCTAAAATGCCTAGGAAAATGGACAAGGGTCGATCGATCCTTGTTTATGGATCGATGATCCCTGTTCCGTTTTGCGGACCGATTTTATGAAGAATCAGACCGAACTTATTTTGAATCAGATTTCATTACTAAGACCTACGCTCGAGTTTCCTGTTTCATAATACACTTTTTCTGAGTTTTTGAGAGCAATAGAGAGATTTGTAACTTAGGGAGAAGAAGCATCTTCTGTACTTCGATTTCGAGAAGCTTTCTAAACCCTTACTCTTTATTTTCCTTAAATACAATCATGTCTCTCTTTGATCTGATTTGTATTTATGCAATTATCATGAGTGAGTAGTCTATTTGTTGGGTTTAGGGTTCTCACATAGGGATTCATGAATTGTTGCTACAGAATTGTATGATTAGGGATTTAATCAATTGGATCTTCATCTAGGATTGTTCGTAATGCATGAAATTAAACTGGCCACTTAGTTTCTGATCTTAGGTTGTTTAACGCCTGGAAAGTGTTTGTTTAAATGCCTGAAAGAATCGTAAATGAGCAATTCTTCTTAAACCAATGTTTAAGTGAATTGTTAACCTATCAAACCTGCTTAGAATGCATGATTAGAAATCGAGAGTCAACGGAAGTTAGTCTCGAGGTTTCTAATACATACGAAATTGATATTATGGAAGTAGATCAGTTCTATATTAGTGTTTGAGTTCAAGACGGTTTAAAACTTGTTCCCTAATCTATAATTTTAATCAAAAATGAATTGTTTCCATGAGAATACCCATTTCCCAACACTTATTTGATTGAATTACAACCCCGACGTTGCTTGCTTGCCTACTTTGCTTTCTAAATTTCGCTATTAACATCCTTTAAAAGACATCTTTTTCGCTTTAGCCCGCTGTTTGATCTGACATTCTTCGTGCTACCTTTGGTCTCTGTGGATTCGATCCCGAACCACTACAACGTACTTCTGTGCGCTTGCAGTGTTTCCTTGGGCGAAAACCTGAGCTATCAAGTTTTCTGGCGCCGTTGCCTAGGAGCAATAGGTCGTCGTAGAACTTAGGATCATTGCGTGCCTAAGACATTTTTCTTTATTTTGTTTAATCTCCTCTTTTTCTTCTCTGTTTTTGTGCTTTCAGGTGCATGAACATGCCTCATACTAGAAGCCAAGGGATCACAAATCTTCTCGAATTCGAGCTGAACCTTCGCGTCTAGAGAGACAGAAGAAGAAAGAGAAGCTGCTGGAGGTTATTGAAGAATTTGAGTTTGCTGAAGTCATGGGTGATAACCTGGGAGAACACATTCAAGTTCATCAAAATCCTCTATTTTCTGGAGTCCTTCTAGGAGGTAATCCACTTGCTGGTGGTGGTGCTAATGCTGGTGTTCAGCAAGCTGGCCAGCAAAATGTTGCAGTTGAGGGGAAAGAACGCGCAAATCAACCTCAACAGAGGATGACTCTGGCGCAATATGACACTCCTGAGGATTTCTATGCGAATTGTTCTGGGATTCATTCGCCTCCCATAGAGAGAAGAGACTTTGAGATCAAAATAGGTCTAATTAACTTGGTGCAGCAGAATCAGTTTCATGGGTTGCCATCACAGAACCCAATGCACCATTTGGATAAGTTTGAAGCCATCTGCAATACTGTCCAGCACAATGGAGTACCTGCTAAAGCTCTGAAATGCAGGTTATTCACTTTCTATCTGAATGACAAAGCTACAAGATGGTACAATAGTCTAGAGCCTGATTCTCTGAGGTCATGGGACGAAATTAAGGCTGCTTTTCTTGGACATTTCTTCACGAAATCAAGGTCTATGTCTCTCCGAAATAAGATCGCAGGATTTCACCAATTGGGTTGTGAGAGTTTTCATGCAGCTTGGGAAAGATTCAAGGAGTACCTCAATGATTGCCCTCATCATGGGTTCTCATATTGGAATCTCCTCAACATTTTCTATAATGGGGTTGAGGAGAAGTATCAGAATGCTATGGACATCGCGAGCAATGGTGATTTCATGACCAAGACTATGAAGGAAGCTTACATGCTGGTGAATAACATGGCTAATAGTCAGCCCAATCAAAGATCAGACTATGATCGTGGTAGAGGAGTTGTGCCATCAGATGCGAAGAGAATTGATGATCTGCAGTCAAAGCTCAATGAGCTAATGAGGAGAGATCAGTAGGGAGTGAACTTTGTTAGAGAGCAGAACGATACACCTATTCTTCAAGAGCAGAAGATGGGACAGATGTATCAGGAATTCATTTCTGAGGAGCTGAATGGTGGACAAGCAGATGTGAATTACACTGGAGGTCAAGGGAATTTTGGTAACAGAGGTTTCAACCAACAGAACCAGTTCTAGAACAAGCCATACCAACAGAATCAGAGTGTCTTCAACTCCGGATTTCAGAACAAGAATTAGAACAGTGGTTTCGGAAACAGTGGCTATTAGAAGAAGCAGTTTGGTTCAAGAGGATTCAAGAACAACTATCAGTCGGGGTATCAGAATCAGAACCAAGGACAATCTTCTTCGTCTTCTCAAGATAGTGAGCTAAAGAAGATAAGTGCTGGAGAATCAGATAAAGTCCTCTGCGGACTTGAATTAGAAGGTTGATAACATGTACAATGATCTAAATGGGAAGTTCGATACATTGATTACACACATGAAATTGCTGGAAACGCAGGTTGCTCAGGCTTTTGCGAGCAACAAAGCTCCACCGAGAGTCATTCCAGGCAAACCAGAGAAGAATCCGAAGGAATATTGCAGTGCCATTATGATGAGAAGTGGCAAAGAGCTGATAAACACATCCAAAACAGAAGGACAAGGATCGATCGGTCCTTGGCTAAAGGAGCCTCTCGACAGAAGGACAAGGATCGATCGATCCATGTCCCTGGATCGATCGATCCTTGTCCTAACGAGAGGGTATCAAATTTTTGGTGATGGAACGAATGAGCAGGAGATTGAAGATCAATATGTGCCACCCCCACCTTATGTTCCCAAGCCTCCATATCCTTCCAGACCCAGTCAAAAGATCAAGGAACGCGAGTATGAGAAACTGAAGAATCTAGTTGGTGAATTACATGTTCGATTGCCTAACGCGAGTATGAATTATATTTCAGACCGCATGACATTAGAACACGATGTTTCAGTTTTTACTGCGGAATGTAGCGCGGTTCTTCAGAACATCGCACCAGAGAAACGCGAGGATCCAGGTCCTTTTTTATTGTCTTGCAAGAATGGATCGCTTACCTTTGAGCGATGTCTCTGCGATTTGGGGTCAGGAGTTAGTTTGATGCCACACTTGGTATCACATCATCTAAGTTTGACTAACTATAAACGTACAAGAATGTCTTTGGCGCTTGCAGATAGGTCTATTCGAAGACTAGTGGGTATTCTAGATAACATNCTAGATAACATTCCCGTAGGAGTTGGAGAGGGATATGTTTTCATAGACTTTGTTGTCTTGGAGCTTGAAGAAGAACCCAAGGATCCCATTATCTTTGGAAGGTCGTTCTTATCTACTGCTAGAGCCATGATTGATGTGCAGAATGGTCAAATA
>OVAN01010343.1:0-15871 GCA_900406275.1 Anastatica hierochuntica | reverse complement strand
CCGGGTACGAGACGGGTCGCGGGTCGAAGACGGGTAACGGGTATTAGTGCCTAGCCCTACTGTTTAATATGGCATATGGTGGGCATTCAATTTGGTTTTTGTTTACTTCAATTTTTAAATTTTGGAACCATAATAAACCAAAAGATTTTTGGTTCGATACGAGTTCAGTTCCAGTTCGATTTAGATTCGATTCGAATTGAAAAATAACCATTTGGATATAAGTTTTATTGTAATTTTATGATTTTTTGATATTTCGAGTACATACGTACTTTTTTGGAATTTTAAAGATATTTTTGGATTTTTTGAATATTTCGGTTGTTTAGGGTTATATAAAATATTTTACTTCAATTCGGCTCCGATCTTTTTAGTTCTCAAAAATTAGAATCGTCCATATAGTTTTTACATTTTTCAGTTTCGGTTGATTTCCGTTATCAGCTCTTCTGTTCAGTTTTTCGGTTATGATTATTTTCTCACGGCCTAGTATGGCATATAAAGAATATTTTTTTAAGGAAATTTCAAATATATACAAAATAAATAAACTTACTAACATACGGCAAAAATTGATAATTCGTTTCTACATCACAATTATTACAAGTAGAATTGTTTTTAGGTACAAAGTAAAAACTTTCTATAGAAATTTTCTATAGGTATAAGATAAATAAATAATACTTAAACTCAAAATTTTTTGGATATCGATAACCTTTTCATTAAAATAATGGAATAAAAAATGCAATTAAGATTTTAAAAATATAAATAATGTTTGTAACTTTGGTTCTATAAATGTTAAAAAAATAGAAAACACAAATTACCGCATTTTTCCGAAACCCATTAAATAGGATTCTAACTGGTAATATAATAAAATATTATTGATGATTAATTGATTGATTTTGTTTTAATCTAATACTAGAGTTTGATCCGTGCTTTTAAAGCCTGAGATTCATTTTTGGTATAATCTACTACAAAAAGAGATTTTTAAATGATATGTGTTTTTATTATAAATAAATACTTTCATTAGTTACCAAAACATATTAACGATATTGGTTATCGATGTCAAAATGAAAATTAGTTTCTCTTACCATATATTTATGTCACAGGGTAAACAATGATACAAATATAAAGTCGATTAATTTGTATTATCGTTGTCGGATTTCTTATTGTAGTATTCATATAAAGAATTTCATAAATACATAATGATTCTTTATTGTAAAAGTTCTCATAATTTTAATTCGCTTATAGTTATATTTTATTTTTTCTGTGAGTGATATGCAATGTTTTTAAAATCGGACCGAGTTCGACCGTAAACCGAAAATATAGCCGGGTTGGGTCAATAATAAATCCAAAGAAAATTAAAGCGGTTAAAAGACTAGATTAGTCCGGTAAAGAACCGGAAACCGACGGACCGTTGAACTGAATTTAAATAGAGTTCAACCTTAAACATGAAAATTAATTTGTTTTATTAATTATAGTTTTTTAGGAAAATTACACTTTTAATTTTTTAAATATTATAATTTTAAGTATTTTGTTTAATATTTAAGATAATATATTTATTCTCAACTATAACATTATTTTAAAATAATAAATTTATTTTTAATTATAATTTTATTTGTAAAAATATCATTAAAGCCCGTTGAACCCGAACGGACCACATCGAGCCACGATCCAAGAAATTATCCAATTTGGTTTTTAAAAATATTAAATATTTAATATATTTAATCATTTTAAAACTCCCATTTTTAAAGTTATTAATTAGTGAACTTAATTTTAAATATTATTTTTTAGAAAATTTAAAAATTCTCTGACCAAAAAAAGAGAAAATATAAAAATTGAAAAGCTAACCATTCACTTGAAATTAATGGAATGGATAATCAAATTGTTACATGACATATTAGGATATATAATTAATATTAATATAATAATCTAAAATTGATAATATCACAGATAATGTTGTTGTGTTTCTATTTTAATAGTATAGATTCTTGCTCTCCCTATTTGAATACACTCTCCTAAAATTTGATAAAAATAGAACACCAAATATTTTCTTTGCTGTCAAGCAAACATAATCTTCTACGAACCAATCATTCTGCTGCTAATAATCATATTATATATATTGCCTAATGATTTCGACTGTCATCCTCACGCAATGTTTTCAACATTGATTTCTTGGCTCCTGACTTTTAAACTATGACAATCTTTTTAAAATATTACTATAGGATTTATGAGTGATCTAAACTCTATTATTTTCGACAGGATAATATATTACCCCTCGATAGAAAAGTCCATCGTCACCTAGTTCAAGGGAATCAATTTCAGCGAAAGAAAACTTAAATCAATTTAGAAAAAAATTCAATGTATAGTTTTCTTTACTATATTATGAAATGATATATTTAGCAAAGGAAAATAAAGTCTTCGTTATAGGTTAATTAAGAGAAAATCAATTAATTCTGTAAAAATATCTTTTGGATGGTTGCAAAAAACTGTGATGTTACAAGTTATTTTGTGAAAATTTTCAAAAGATGTGTCCGCAAAATCCGACACGTAGAGAACTTTAGATATATGATCATTTCTTTTGTCTGCGTTATTTATTGGAAGTATTTTGACTTTTTGGATCTCCAGAAAAGATTATTACAAAAGAAAGGATTTATAAGAATTAGAGTTCGTACTATTATTGTCTGTCTCGGTCACGGACGGCGGCTCTCGTGAGACGTCATGGTCAATATAAAGGACAAAATAACTATGTAGTTCAACGGTTGACAAAAATTTTTTTGTGGTTAAATATTGTTAAGAGGTTTAAAAAAAAAGATAATTGTGTTAAGAGGTTTATATATATATGCATGTTAAACCAAAACTGAGTAATTATTATTTGTATAATACATATATTCGAAACCATCGAATTAGAACGTGACTTGTCAAGCTTTGTTAGCTTTTCAAGTCTTCGGGTGGTTAGGGCATCAGCAACGCTGTTATCTGTCAGTTCGAGTCCATAGGTAAGTTATTTTAATTTTTTATTTTAATTTTTTTTCAGCTTAAAAAAAAAATCTAATTGCGGACCGCCACATATCAATGGAACTCGCGAACAGTGCAAGAAACAACCAAGGATCGATCTTTATATTAGGGCTTTAAGAAACAATCTTGGAACAATGAAGGACCAATCCCTCTTATTTTATTATTATTTTTTTATTGAACAGCGAAGGATTCCTTAAAAATCCACCATTGGACCTGCTCTCATCAACTAACAATTATTATCGGCTTGTTGGTTTAATAACTGTGTGGACTATGAAAGTTTTAAATACTTTTTATAGTTTAAACAATTTTTAATTGTCCAACCATACTTTGGCCTGTTATTTTCTTTTTAAAGTCAGTACAATCACTTTATTTTGCAACCTTTTGTTTCTTTAATTTTTTTAAAAGTTAGGGAAACGTGACTATATGCCTATTGTTATCCTATTTTCTAATTTTTATTGGATAATTAAAATGATGACTTGTTTAAATATTTTATTTTACGTTAGATTTTTTGTTAAAATCTCTCATTCTTCTTCCACATAATATATATATATATATTATAATCCCAACAAAATTCTAAACAACAACTTATTCACATTTGACGTGTAATACTGATAATATACAAAAATTACATTATTTTACTTTTACATTTTGTACTACTACTACTTTTTCAACAATTTTAATATGTATTTATGTTTAAATAAAAGTTTATTTTCAATTTTTATACCATTTAATATTAAATATATTTACATAAAATGAAAAATAAAAATAGTTACATCATTATTTCTGGTATAATCATATTCTTCTAAATATTTAATATTAAATATTATATAATTATATTTTAACAAAAATAAATAATTACTTAACAATTACAACTTCTACATTTTCGTTAACAATTAGAATTTTATTATTACCTATAAATAACAGTCATATTCCCTACAACCAAAAGTTTATACAACTAAAAATCTTAAAAATCTACACCGAAAGCTTATAACCACAATCCTTCATGCCCTATATGACTTATCTCAATGATTAATTTTAGCGTTAAATCAGGGCCATAAACTATACTCAATATGATAAGAATGCAAAGTTAATATAAGTTCATTAGGTACATATGCTATGTATCTGTATGTGGTAATATTAAACTAACATGTCAATTATGTATATATCAAGCTTTTTAATACTTATTACAAACTGGTACGTAAGTGCTAACTTTATTTAGTTGGTGAGCATGGTTACAAAAATACTTTTATCCGAAAGAAAATGGTTATAAACATACAATGATTACATGGTGGACAAAGTACAATGACAATATCGTGAAAGCGAGCCAAAACAAAGTACTAGTTAGAGCATCTCCGATGGTGTTATCACCATTGGAGTTCTTAGCTCTTTTTAAATTAATATTTTTTTGTTTTGTTTTTGTTTAAACAGTGAAGGATCTCATTCAAAAATACATGTCCAATAGTGTATTCCATTTGGAGTCTTTAGAAAAAATATATTTAATTTTAAACAGATTTGAAAAGGATCTGAAATTTCAAAAATCGTAAATCAATATGTAACGGTTCCAAAAACTGAAAAACAAAAAAAAACGGATCTTTAAAGGAACCGAAACGGAACCGAAACAGATATTTTCGACTATTTTGGCTTCGGATCGGGATATTTTAAACAGATGTGACACGGATCCGAAACTTCAAAAGTCGTAAATGAATATGTAACGGTTCCAAAAACTGAAAAACAAAAAAACGGATCTAAAACGGAACCGAAACGAATATTTTC
This sequence comes from Anastatica hierochuntica, assembly GCA_900406275.1. NCBI lineage: Eukaryota > Viridiplantae > Streptophyta > Magnoliopsida > Brassicales > Brassicaceae > Anastatica > Anastatica hierochuntica. Next base: position 11,095 of record OVAN01010343.1, on the reverse strand, counting down.
GGGTATTTTGGGTTCGGATCGGGATATTTTAAACAGATCTGAAACGGATCCGAAACTTCAAAAATCGTAAATGAATATGTAACGGTTCCAAAAACTGAAAAACAAAAAAACGGATCTGAAACGGAACCGAAACGGAACCGAAACATATATTATCGGGTATTTTAAGTTCAGATCGGATATTTTAAACAGATCTGAAACAGATCCGAAACTTCAAAAATCGTAAATGAATATGTAACGATTCCAAAAACCGAAATACAAAAAAAAACGGATCTGAAACGGATCCAAAACAGATCAGAAAATGAAATTGTTCTGACAAAAAAAAGACTACGGATTCGATCCTTAAAATCCTTAATTAAAGATCGATCCTTAGCCTTTATCGATATATTTAATATTTTTTTATTCTTCTCTCCCTAGGAATCTCCCTAGGAATTAACGTTTATCTCCTTAGAATTCTTCTCTGCCCGCGTTGGAGGTGGTCTTACTGCACGTCGGGATATAAATTCTAAAAGCTAATCAGTTGAACAAGGATAAATAAACTTTATAATGATTGTTAAATAATACCTAGTACTTAACTGAGCAAACTCTTCTTATCTATATTTTTCAATAACTAGTTAACCCACAACCCCGCAGATTTGCTTTAGTTTTTTTTTTTACATTTTCTTTTTGTAATTTTTTTGATAACGTTTTTGTAATTTTATAGGAAACTATATATATGTGCGAGAAAATACTATACCTTTTAGTGTAAATATAGATTCAAACAGTCAAACTACGACATGAATTTTCAAAAATTACAAACATTTAGTTTTTTTTTGTACTAAAGAATTAAGCCATCAATTATGATTTGATAAACCTGACTGTGTGCTAGTTAGTGACTAAAACGTGAAGCAGATTGCAATATACCAAACCGATAAATGAGCTTCTAAATCAGAACAAATGCTTACTGCATGAGAGCTAATTGATTGCCATAGCATGTCATTTTTAGAAATTCTTTTTTGTTACATGTGAGATATTTGTATAATCTTGGGTGAAATCTTTTTATACTCAATTTTAAACCATGCCAAAATGTACGTATGAGATTATTTTTACAGAAACAATTTTCCTCACAAGTTAGATATGAAATAGATGGGCCACGAGGGTCCACACACGCTGCTCCAATGAGTGGTTTTTGATTTGGTGGCTAACGTTGCTTCCAGGCAATGCTAACCCAAGTTGCATATACTAAATTCATACGTCTTATTTTATATGAAACATTTTTTTTGTTTAAGTATTATATTGGAAACTGCAGTGAGTCGATCAGGTAACGTTTATATTTTTTTCTCATAACAAAAAATTACAAAATTGGATAAGGTTATTGGAACAAGCTTCATTGCACAATTCTTCTTTCTTCAACGATCAATTATATAGCTATCTCAATTATGTAGCCATCTATTTCATAATTAACCGAATAACAACTATATTGTGGACTATTTTAATTAAAATATCGTTGTTGTCTCAAATGCAATAAGTTTCTAAAAGTCCAACGGAAAAAAACTTGGAAACTGTGGACAATTTGTATTTGCTTAGATATGGCGATGACTCTACAATGATTTGATGAAGTAAAACTGTGGAGAATTTGATATTGCTTTTTTTTTTCAACCACACTTTAATTAGAAGTTATCTTCCAAATTGGGTAGCTAATTCGGAGAAGAAAAATATACAAAAATATAATCACAGAAAAAGATACGGGATCGTCGAGTTAGGCTATCTGCTTGTGTATTCATCACACGCGGAATGAGTATCTGTTGCAGGGATTTAACGTAAACAAGAGTTTTTCCTAGAGGATTGATGGATCTCCAAGAGTTCTTGTTGCTTAGATCTCAAGAAACAGAAATCAATGGACTCTGTTGCTTGATAATCGAAGATTTAGGTTGAGTGGAAGCTCTCATTTTCTATTTATTAAATTCCAAAGTTTTATACAAAAGAGATCAATACTCTCCTTAAATAATCCCTATGCTAAATCTATTCCTAAAAGGATAAATATCAACTTAAGCAAACTTATCTCTAACGAATATAAAGTATAAAAGCAAAATAGCTAAACCGAATTAGTTTAGAAGAAAACAAATCAAAAACCAAAACCAATGTAACTTGTAAAACACATTATGAGATGCTACATCAGGTCCCCCGGTGTGAAGAAAAATTCGACCTCGAATTTGCTACGTCGTCAGGTGCATGGAATGGTAATAAATGCTTGACGTTAAACACATCCGCCGTGTTCATCGTAGGGGGAAGACGAAGACAATAGGCGTTGTTATTTATCTTCTCCAAAACTTCCAAAGGACCTATCTTACGTGCTTTTAACTTATTATACATACCGGGAGGAAACCTATCTTTCGTCAAAACAGCCCACACCTGGTCGCAGACCTGGAACTGAAGATCTCGGCGGTGTTTATCAACGTCGACCTTGTACTTTGCCATAGACGATTCCAAGTTAGCTCTCACCCGAGGGTGTAAATCAACGAACTCCTCCACCATATCACACACCCTTCCATGTTGCGATGACCAAGTCCAAAGGACCACGTGGAGAGATTCCATAAACAATCCGAAAAGGACTAAAGTCGGTGCTACGATTTACAACATGATTATGCGCGAACTCGGCTTGACACAAAACATTATCCCAACCTTTGATGTTATCGCCAACCAAGGATCGCAAAAGATCATCCAAGGCTCGGTTCGTCACCTCCGTCTGACCATCAGTTTGAGGATGGTATGCAGAACTCATGTCAAGACTCGTCCAATGTAGCTTCCATAATGATAGCCAAAAATGGCCAAGGAAGCGTGAATCCCTGTCCGAAACTATTGACAAAGGCAAACCATGGAGACGGTAGATGTCACGAAAGAACAATGATGCTACTTGCGTGGCATCCATCATTTTTCGACATGGAATAAAGTGAACCATCTTAGAGAAACGATCCACCACAACAAATATCGAATCGAATCCACGTTGAGTACAAGGAAGCCCTAGGACAAAATCCATACTAATGTCCGTCCATGGTTGTGTTAGAATATGTAATGGAAGATACAATCCTGCATTGGAAGCATGCCCCTTAGCGGCAAGACAAACAACACACCGCTGCAAAATCGTTCCACGTCTCATCGAAGAGATGGCAAAAAATAAGAGTCGGTTACAAGCTAAACGGTGCGATCGCGTCCAACATGGCCCTCTGTATGCAACTCTTTAATGATCTGCAAGCGCAAACTACATTTTGGTATACAAAGCTTTGTGCTGCGAAAAAGATAGTCATCAAGCACAAAAAATTCGGTACTCAACCGAGCACGAGCTTCATTCCATAGCCGACTGAAGTATGGATCAGACGGATACAAGTCGGGTAAAGAACTAAATCCCGTCACCGAAGTATGCAATGTCCCAAGCAAGGCAAGCCTGCGGCTGAGGGCATCAACCACTTTATTCATCGTGCCCGCCGTTTGTTTTACCACAAAGGTGAATTTCTGCATGTAAGAAAACCAAGCCGCATGACACGCATAAAATTTGTCTTGAGAACTCATGTGCTTCAATGCATCATGATCCATATACAACACAAACTCACGGTGAAAAAGATAATGTCGCCAATGCTTAATCGCTTGTACCACTGCATAAAGTTCCACGTCGTATGTACTGTATCGACTACGAGGTCTAGTGATTTTCTCACTATAGAACGTGATTGGCCGACTCTGTTGGCTCAAAACTGCTCTAATGCCAGTCTTTGATGCGTCAGAATGTAACTCAAAGGGGACCAAAAAGTTTGGCAAAGCCAATACATGTGCCGTCGTGAGCTTTGTCTTGATGACTTGGAAAGCTTTATCCGCATCTTCGGTCCAATGAAAAACTGTGGCCTTCATACATTCCGTAACTAGTGACATAATGCTGCTGAAATGTGGTACAAAATGCCGATAGAAAGAAGCGAGACCATGGAAACCACGCACCTCAGAAATTGTCGTCGGAATTGGTCATAATTGAATAGCCTCAATCTTGGAGGGATCAATTGTTAACCCATTTCCGGACACGATATAATCCAGGAAAAAAACCTGAGATACCCTAAATGCACACTTCTTCGCTGCGCCAAACAACTTCTCACGCCGTAAAACACACAAAATATCACGTAACTGCACCAAATGATCCGACAAAGAAGCACTAAAGATCAAAATATCATAAAAATATATGATGACACATTTAACGATAAATGGCCTCAATGCCTGGTTTATAACTCTCATGAATGTGCTAGGGGCATTGGACAACCCAAAAGGCATAACTAGCCACTCAAACAGCCCTTCACGTGCCTTGAATGCTGTCTTCCATTCATCACCATGACGTATGCGAATCTGATGATAACCACTCTTTAAGTCCAATTTAGTGAAAATAGAAGCACTTCCTATTTGATCAAGAAGATCATCAAGTCGCGGGATTGGGATACGAGTTGTTATCTTATTAATTGCTCTGCTATCTACGCACATGCGCTAAGACCTATTCTTTTTTGGAATGAGAAGGGCAGGAAATGCGCAGGGGCCAAGGCTTTCTCGCAAATACCCTTTGGCGAGAAGTTCCTCCACTTGACGTCGTAACTCGTCATGTTCTGTTAGACTCATTCGATAATGGGGTTTATTAGAAAGATAAGCATCTAGAATCAACTCAATAGTGTGTTGTATATCTCGTAATGGAGGGAGACCATCAGGAAGTTCAGCAGGAAAGACGTCATGAAACTCATGTAGTAATGCTTGAAATGCCTGCGACATATCTATATCAACAACTAATTGCGGAGGCGACGCTATTAATATGAAGGCTCGACCTTCACTTCGCAATTCTGACATAAACTCCGATTTTGATTAGAACAGATTAAGATTTCCAGATGGAGATGATACCAGTGGCATCGAAATGTCAACTGCAGAGACCAATGATGTAGATGAATCTTTAGAAGGCAAGAGCATAATTCGTTTACCCTCAAAAGTAAAGGTATGTGTTTTGGCAAACCTGTCGTGAGATGTACGTCTATCGAATTGCCAAGGTCTACCCAAAAGGAGATGACATGCATCCATCGGAATAACATCACAACACGCAATATCTTTATAGCTAGAGCCCACTGAGAAATGTACCTTACATCTCTGCGAAATCCGTATGTCAGTTTTCGCATTAAGCCAGACGAGTTTCTAAGGCGCCAGGTGAGGTTTGGTAAACAAGGAGAGTTTGGTAATTGCCTCCTCAGATATAACATTTGTGCAACTAGCAGAGTCAATGATAAACCGACAGACCTTCCCATGAATTATACAGGACGATCGAAAGATATTAGTGCGCAGCCAAGATTCCTCGATACCTTGCGGAAGAAGAAAGTTTTGTCGAATGACTAAGGCAGGACCCGTATCTCCCTCAACGCGCTCTTCATCAAGCTGCTCTCCTTCTTCATCGCCATAAGTATCATAAATGGCTTCATCATCTCCCAAAAGGCCACGCCGGCTGTCCTTAGGATAGTTTGATTATCTCTGTCCCTGTTCTCCGCATCCGAAACATTTATAAGCCGGTAAATGCGCGATTATTTTGTTCAATGCACCATCATTCCCTTCCTGTGTACGTTGTTGAATAGTCATATCTAAGCTCTGTTCCAATTGCTTGGGGAATTCGGTAGTCCCCGAACGCGCACGCACATTTTTACCCGACCATGATGAAGAGAACCCACGAGAACTTTGCTCAATTAGCAATGCCCGTTGGTGAGCTTCGGACACTATTAATGGCGTGAATTACAACAAGGTGTTTTGTATTTTCTGTCGTAAACCGCCAATAAACCTCGAGGCCAATTGGTCTTTTGTTTCTCTGAGGCTGTTGCAAGCCAATAGAGAGAAAAATTCAGTGGCATAATCATCAACAAATCATTCTCCTTGTCTCAAGTTTTTCAGTTTTGTGTAAATCGTTCTAGTTAGGCCTGGGCGTTCGGTTACCCGTTCGGTTTCGGTTCGGTTCTTTCGGTTCCCCAAAAATTGGAACCGTTCAGTTCCTAAAGTATTTTGGTTTGGTTCTGGTTCGGTTCGGGTTCAGTTTCGTTTGAATTAAGTAACCATTCAGGTATTAATGTTCGGATATTTTTGGATATTTTTCGGATATTTTCGGGTAATTTTTGGGTATATTTTTGGGTATTTCAGATATTTTTGGGTATTTTTAGATATTTTTGGTTATTTCGGTTACCCGTTCGGTTTCGGCTTTTTCGATTCTCAAAAATTGGAACCTTTCAGTTATTTTTCAACTACGATTCGGTTCCGGTTCGATTATTTTTCGGTTATTTCAGTTCGGTTCTTCGGTTCCGATGATTTTACCTAGACCTAGTTCTAGTGTAGTTGAATGAAAGAAAAGCTTTGCGCATCTTTCTTGTAAGTTTTTCCCACGAAGTGATCTTAGCCTTTCCCTCTCTCGTGTGTTGTTCCTTGGTTTGTTGCCACCAAGCTGAGGCTCGTCATCGAAACCTCGTAGCCTCCAGAAGAACCCTCATGTCGTCGGGTACCTCTTCAAACTCTAACAACTCTTCCATTGCTGCCAGCCAGTCAAGAAGTTCTTCTGGAAGCAAACCACCTAAAATTCAGGAAGATCAAGTTTAAAACCTGATTCCCAACGTCGATTTTCAGCTCTCTGAAAACCCACCATATTCTGTGGTTGCAACTCGTTATGTTGATTGCGACATAGCTGATGATTGTGTTACTGTGGATCCCGAAATTCAGCAAAAGGATTATCATCCAATCCCTCTATCTCGTCATCATCCTCGCGGACAGGTTCGTCGGGTTGAGGCAAAACAAGTGCTTGGCACAGACTTTGAAGAGCAGCCCGTATGCCTTCTTCCATGGCTGTTCGCAGAGAATCATGCATATCACGTTGAAAGTTCGAAAGCATCATCTGAAACGCTGCATTATGCTCATCGAGCTGTTGTTGAAACTTTTTTTGGGGTGGGGGCATTAGAAGGATCGTTCGTCTCTGATACCAACTGTTGCAGGGCGTTTAACGTAAACAAGGGTTTTTCCTAGAGGATCGATGGATCTCCAAGAGTTCTTGTTGCTTAGATCTCAAGAAACAGAAATCAATGGACTCTTGTTGCTTGATAATCGAAGACTTAGTTTGAGAGGAAGCTCTCGTTTTCTGTTTATTAAATTCCAAAAGTTTTATACAAAAGAGATCAATACTCTCCTTAAATAATCCCTATGTTAAACATTATTAAAAGGATAAACATCAACTTAAGAAGACTTATCTCTAACAAAAATAAAGTATAAAAGTAAAATAGCTAAACCGAATTGGTTTAGATGAAAACAAATCAAAAACCAAAACCAAAACCAATGTAACTTTTAAAACACGTCATGAGATGCTACATCAGTGTCAACTTGAAACCTGGATAATGTTCTTGAAGAAGCTGCTGATCCTGAAGTAACGTAGAAAAAGCTGGCTATCCATCAGGGTCTTGGATATTATTAATGAGTTCTGCGCAATCCGTTTGGAATGTCTGGCAATTTATTTCGCGTTCGTGCAGGTTTGATATCGTCCATGATAAAGCCTCCATCTCTGAATGAAGTTATGAAAAACACCGTCGCTGGCATTTTGCCCCCATGAGGATTACCTTATTATTTCTGTCTTTACAAATCCATCCAAGTTCAGAGGTGGGATCTGATTGTTTCCATGAGCCATCTACCTGACAAAAAAACCATCAGAAACCCTCCACAACTAACCGTTCCTCTTCTGGAGGGGCCAAGGTGTGCGCTTCTTTTCAGGCTAGAAAATCTGTCTCTGCATCCTTTAAGATCTCATCTATGTCCAATTATACCCCTTGGAAAACATTTTTATTTCTAGCTTTCCATATTAACCATAATATTCATGGGAAAAGGTCATACTGATCCCTATTCTGATTTCTCAAAGGGTTACGCCAAAAAAGATAATCCATATTTGTATAAACTGAAGTGGTTAGAAAAGCCTCTAGCCTTTCTGGATCCTTACAGAAGTTCTAAATGTGTCTAACCGAGTCACACTACAAAAGGATATGATTAATTTTTTCCTCAGCAGAGTTACAATGTTTACAGATTGTTTCACATCGTATTCCCCTGTGGGCTAGTTCCGTAGTTACCGCCAAAGTCCCTGTGATAAGTTGCTAAAGAAAATGTTGAATTTTCAGCGAGCATTTTATTTTCCATATATACGCTTTCAAATCCTCTAGTCTTGGGCCCCATATTATTAATCCGAATTATCTTCAAATTGTTTAGGAGTTTGTATCCCAATTTAATTGTGTACTGTCCCGATTTAGTGTAGTGCCATATTAATCCATCGTATTTAATGGTACGACTGGGATGAATGCTTCAAATCAAATCTAAATCCTCTTGATTAACATATTTCTTTAAGAGTGGCAAGTGCCAGTCTCTCGTCATTGAGTTGATCAATTGATAAACCTGTAAACCAGGATACCAGGCACTACCCGGACCCCTTGCCGGACGCGGTTCAATATCTAGAATCCATGGATCATGCCATAAGTGTTTTATTCCCGAACCTATATGGATCCTAATTCCTTGCCGCAGTAATGCCTGGCTTGAAAAATGCTCTTCCAACCATATGAAGGTGAATGTGGCTTTTTGGCGTTGAATGGGTGAATATTCTTGAAATATCAACCACGTAGTACCCGAGCAACCAGTGACTCCGGGAACTGAATAAGCCTCCATAACTGTTTGGCCAATAAGGCCATATTGAAATCATCCAAAAAATGGAAACCTAAACCTTCATTCGCTTTTTGAATACATAATTTGTCCCATGCAAACCAATGGAGACCGCGGTAACATCCATTGGAGCTCCACCAGAATTTAGCGATCGCACTGATTAACTGTGTTTTTAACACTTGGGGGAGATTGAAACATGATATGACATAATTGGGGTAGGGAAGAGTGATTGATTTATTGAGTATCTCTTTACCCCCTTTTGAAAGAAACTTGGATAACCGTCCATTTACTCTTTCTCCTAGTCTTTCTCTGGCAAAGCTAAAAATCTGGCTCTTAGAGCCTCCCAAACTTTACGGGATCCCAAGATATGTGTCCATGCCACCTTCCTTTGTAATACTTAACCTCGATTTCATTAACACCTTTATCTGTTTCGAAACATTCTTTCCAAACATCACCGATGATTTATCAAAATTTATTACTTGCCCCGAAGCAATCCCATAATCTCTCAAGACATCTAAGATGACTTGACACTGAGAGCCTTTTTCCTTACAGAAGAAAAGATTATCATCTGCGAAAAGGAGGTATGATATTGACGAACTATGATGGGATATCTGGACGCCCGTTATGGCACCCTCAAGCTCCTTCCGTTTAATATTCACAATTAGTACTTTCGTACAAATAATAAAGAGATACGGTGACAAAGGATCACCTTGTCTTAGCCCTCTTTGAGGGACTATGTTCTCCGTTGCTTGTCCATTAAAAAGTATTTTGTATGAGACCGTCCGATCACACCACACTAACTAAGATATCTAAACCTGTCCAAAACCGAGTTTCTGCAAAAATGCTTCCAGAAAAGGCCATTCGATCCGGTCATAAGCTTTACTCATGTTTGTCTTAATAGCCATGAACTCATGCTGACACCTCCGATTGGTACGCAGATCATGAAACATTTCCTAGACAATCAAAATATGATCCGTAATCAACCTTCCGGAAACAAAAGCCAATTGTGTTTACGAAATAAAATTGAGAAGTATTTTTTTCAACCGCAGACACAATATTTTTGAAATAATTTTGTTAGCCACATTATATAAACTGATTGGTCTCGGCTATGTCATTCTCTTAGGTTGATCCGTCTTTGGTATAAGAAAAATATTGGTTACATCCAAACGTGCGTTAAATTTCCCGGTTCTAAAGAAATCCCGGACCATCCGAACTATATCCTCCTTCATAGTCCCCAATACGTCTGGAAAACAGAGCTGTCATCCCATCGGGCCATAGCGCTTTTTCAGGATGCATGACAAAAAGCATTGACCTGACTTCCGTTTCCGTAATATCCCTAGTTAAATTTTGGTTCATGGTATCTGAGATAACATATTCGACATTCTTAAGGATCTGAGTGAAGTCTCCCGTCCTCGTAGATTTGAATAAATCATTAAAATACTCAACTGCTATGTCTTTCCGTAATATCCCCAGTTAAAATTTGATATTGCTTAGATACTCGTCTTTTGGGCTAATGAAGTTTTGGTCGAAATAGTACAATCATATGCAATCGTGAATAAAAACTTTACCCAATAATCATATAGAAGTGAATAATTAAGAATGTAGCATATATATCATATTAATATAAAATTTAGTAATTTTTGGTTTAAGTGAAGACCATTCTCTCCCACTCGAACGAGTGGTTTGTGTGACTTTTTTTTTCATATTTTGTCTCTCTTTCTTCATCTAAACCAAAAAATTCCATAGTTTTATTTTTAATCTTTTTAAAATGTAAATTGAAAATTTTAAACATACAAAAATAAAATAGAAATTTTCCCATTAGATATATTTTGAATTTTTGAAAATGGAGATATATATCTTAAATAGTACTAAATCACCATATTCTAGTTCAAATAGAAATACTATTTCAAATTGAAATACTATTATGCCAGATACAGTAAATTGCAAATAATCAAACACCAGAAATAATTAAATTGAAATTAGACACTACATAAGTAATAAAACGTGAAAACACAACTAATAACACAATTTCTAAGCTATACAATACACTAGAAAGTTATAAATATTGTTTAACATAAGATAGAAAATAGACAACTATTCCAAATAATAAACATTGTATGACTACATGTTATTTTTTAGATAGTTAAACTATTTTGTGTTAACATAAATTTTATAAAATCAATCGTTAAACAAATGTAATTTAGAATTTATTTATACATAACTAGTGCTTCATAATGGTAATGTTTACTAACAGGGGTGGATCTAGCCAGCAATATTACTCGGTGCAAAATAATGTAAAGAGTGGAACTGAACCTAGTACCTAATATTTAGTGGATGCACATAATACCGTTATGCCACTTTAGTAAATTTGTTTAGTCAATATATATATATATATATA
>OVAN01010342.1:0-15874 GCA_900406275.1 Anastatica hierochuntica | reverse complement strand
GTCTGAATAACCCACAATTTCAAACTTATCCTGTTTAGAAAATGTCAAACTCAACTCTGATGAACCAGCCAAATACCTCAGAACCTACTTCACAGCTTCCCAATGAGTTCTACCAGGCTTAGCNTAACCAGTTCCTCCTCTGTTAAACTTCTCAATTTAAATTGGGAATTTGTAGGAGTGATCACTGGCCTTGCATCCTGCATATTAAAAGACTTTAGAATCTGTTTAATATACTTAGCCTGTGACAACTTCAGAATCCCTTTCTTTCTATCTCTGATGATATCCATACCCAAAATTCTAGAAGCAGGACCTAGGTCCTTCATCTCAAATACTTTCATTAAACTTCCTTTTAACTTTAGTATTTGACTAGAATCTTTAGAAGCAATCAGCATGTCATCCACGTAGATTAGCAAGTAGACTCTGTCTCTAACCCCTTTACCTCTGAAATACACACAAGGATCATATTGACTCCTTGTATATTTCTGGCCTTTCATAAACTCATCAAACCTCTGGTTCCAATGTCTAGGAGACTGTTTCAAACCATAGAGTGACTTTCTCAGCAAACAGACCATAGACTCTTTACCTTTTTCCTCAAATGATTCTGGCTGTGCCATGTAGATTTCCTCATCCAAAGTTCCATGTAGAAAAGCAGTCTTGACATCAAGCTGTTCTAATTCCATGTCAAAGTTAACCACCAGTGATAGCATTATTCTAATAGAAACATGCTTCACAAATGGTGAGAAAATCTCATTGTAATCCACACCCTCCACCTGGGTGAAACCCTTTGCAACCAGTCTAGCTTTGAACCTTGGTGGTTCTACCCCTGGAATTCCTTCCTTATATTTGAAAATCCATTTACAACCAACCAGTTTCTTACTCTTAGGCTTAGGAACTAAATTCCAAGTCCCATTCTTTGCCAGTGAATTAATCTCTTCCTTCATAGCCTGTTTCCATTCTTTCCAATACTTGCTCCTCTTAGCTTCTTGTACTGTCTTAGGCTCATCCATGTCTAAGCTCTCAGCACATGATAGAGCATAGGCTACAAAGTCTCCACTCTCAAACATAGAAGGTGGTCTTCTAGTCCTTCTACTTCTGTCTCTAGCTAACATGTAGTTATCTAGATCCTCAGGCTCTTCCTCTGGTTCCTTAGGTTCCTCTTGAGATTGAGATTCATCTGAACTAGACTCATCTGATTCTGAAGAGTCTTCTTCTTGAGAGGCTCCACCTGAACTAGAACTTACTCAACCTGAACTTGATACAGTAGGACCCTGAATCAAGTCTGTGCTGAAGGACACTTTCTTCCTTCTTTTTCCTTTTGATTCCTTCTCTTGTACACAGTCTTTGAACACTTGGTCTTCATGGAAGATAACATTCCTGCTTATTGTACACTTCCCGTATTCTGGAACCCAAACTCTATAGCCTTTAGTACCCTGAGGATACCCCATGAAGAAACCCTTCACTGCTCTTGAGCTCACCTTATCCTGAATAATATGAACATAAACCACACTTCCAAATCTTCTTAAGTGTTCATAGCTTACCTTTGAGCCACTCCATAACTCCTCTAGTATCTTGAACTCTATAGCAGAGGATGGAGATCTATTAATCACAAACACTGCTGTAGATGCAGCCTCAACCCAAAACTGTTTTCCAAATCCTGTTTCAGCCAACATACATCTAACCTTGTTCATAATAGTCTTGTTCATCCTTTCTGAAACCCCATTCTGTTGTGGAGTATAGGCACAGGTTCTGTGTCTTTTTTATCCCTGAGACCTTACACATATCATCAAACTGCTTATTACAGAACTCAAGACCATTGTCTGTTCTTAAGCATTTGATTTTCTTCCCTGTTTGAGTCTCAACCAACTGCTTCCATTCTTGAAAACTCTGAAATGCTTCATCTTTAGTTCTTAAGAAATAAATCCAGACCTTCCTAGAGTAATCATCAATGAAAGTTACAAAGTATCTGCAACCTGATAGACTTTCATCTATCTCTGGTGACCCCCATAAGTCTGAATGAACATATTCCAGAATTTCTTTAGAGCTGTGATTAGACTTAGGGAAACTTTGTTTCTGAGATTTTCCTAAAACACACTCTTCACAAAACTTTAGTACCCCAACTTGCTTTGAATCTAGATACCCAGCTTTTACCAGGAGGTTCATATACATTAAGCTCATATGACCCAGTCTTGTATGTCATCTCATTGTGTTATCGCACTCTGGTTTTGCAACTGAGACACTTCCCTTAGCAATTGTACCATCTAAGTAGTACAGACCATCCTTATACTTCCCTGAGAAAACCTTCCTTCCCTCTTTGTAGAATGTAACTACAAAGTCTCCACCAGTATATGTGCATCCATTTTTCTCTAACTGCCCATAGGATATAAGATTCCTGCCCATTGTAGGCATATATCTTACATCAGTTAGTATCACCTCTGAGCTATCAGGATTCACAATCCTGAGCTTCCCAATACCCTTCACTTCACTGTATATATTGTTGCCCATGAGTACCTTTCCACCTTCAAGTTCCTGAAACTCAAACAAAGATTCCTTGTCTGGTGTGATATGAAAGGTACAACCTGAATCCATCACCCACTCATCCCTTGTATCACATAGACTGGCTGTAAGGATCATAGGAAGTTCTTTGGCCACATTTGCAGACTCTGATCTTTCTTTCCTTTCTGGACAATCCCTCTTAAAGTGACCCTCTTTACCACAAACCCAACATTCTCTAGTTTTTCCTTTTCCCCTCTGTTTAGACTTAGACCTCTTATCCTTGCTCTTAGATCTTCCTTTATCTTTATCATTAGATTTCTTCTCTGGTCTTCCTCGTGTGACTACCAGTTCTTCACCTGAGAAACCTGATCTTCCAAGCAAGCCTTTTTCCTTTAGCTCCACTTCTTTAGCATAGGCTGATGTTGTTACATCATTAATAGTCAAAGTCTGTTTAGCATTTCCATACTTCAGAGTATGAACCAAAGGATCAAATGCCTTTGGCAAGCTAGACAAGATCTGTATAGCATGGTCTTTATCACCNTGGCAAGCTAGACAGGATCTGTATAGCTTGGTCTTCATCACTAATGTGAATATCCAGACTTGACAAATCATCTACCAACCTAAGAAACACATCAAGATTCTCTTCTATACTTTTGTGTTCCTCCATTCTGAAACTTGCAAACCTTTGTTTCAAATAGATTCGGTTAGATAGAGTTTTGTCTTGATAATCTCTTTCCAATGCCTTCCACACTCCAAGAGCAGTTGTCTGCTTCATAACCTTTCTTAATACCAAATTGGTTAAACATGAACAGATAAGATTCTTTGCTCTTTTATCCTTCTCTTTCTTGAGAGGATCAACAGGTGTGATCTTAGGCTTTTCCTTAGGATCTTCTTCTATAGCTTTTCCCTTAGTACTCTCGGGAACCTCTTCTTCTATCAAGGCAGACTCTAATCCTTGGATTTCCAATTGCATTAGCATCTTGTACTTCCACATACCAAAGTCTGCCTTCCCATCAAACTTCTCCATCTCAAATTTACCTTGAGATGATTCCAACATCTTACCAGATTCAACAAGAACAATCCAAGAACTTCTTTACTGAAAGTACCAACCTCACAGACCTGACTGCTCTCTCACAGTACCTTCTGTGATGAACCTGGAATGCTCTGATACCACTTGTGAAGTTTTGAACTAGGTTCTTTGATCACTCAAGTTCTTTGTTCTTGTTACACAAGCCGATTGTGTTTAAACTTGTTTGATGTTTCTTGTGATTCTGAAAGCAAATGAAAGACACAACAGGATTTTTTACCCAGAATTCGCTGATCTACATCTCCGGGGAGTGAACCAAACACTCATGCTTTCACTAGATCGATATCAAGAACAAGCAACAGGTATTACAATAGTTTCTTCAAAGACAAGATACTAATCCGATCTATCTTTCTTTGTAGATGGATGATGAATTGGCTAAACCAATTGAAGCTGAGTAAGCTGCGTACCCTAAGAGATGGCCGCGACTCAAGACCTCCTTGTAATAGAGGATATGGCCGTCGAAAAGGAAAACACACCGGAGCTAGCTCGAGCTCTAACCGGAAGAGGAAGTAGTCTCCGATCACTGACTCATCGTGAACCTCTTTCTCTCTCTCTCCCTGAACTCTTCTCCTTGTGAACTCTTTTTCTCTTGATTTTGTATCTCTATCTCTCTCCCTTGTTGTTGTTCTGTTACTTAAGAAGAAGAAACAGAGTTTGTTATGAATCTGTTATAACAGATTCAATGAATTAAAACGATGGCGTTTTCGTGTTAGGCTTTTAGGCGAACTGGGCCTCGCCTTTGTGGTCCAGAGACTTAGCGAAAATGGACCGATCCATTTAATCACTTAGCCAAAACGACAACTCTTCAATATGTTTATGGTTTTGGTAAAATAGGCTGGGTTCAAACCGGACTTTTAATGAATTTAAAGTTTTTAAATCGTTTATAAATTTATATATGTTATTTAATATATGTTTGTAAGAGTTCATAAAGTATAACGATTTAATTTAATGAATATATAAGTGTATATTTTTTTTGATCAACGAATATATAAGTGTATATAAATCGAGGTTACTGTATGTAGTTTAACCCTAATGTCACTTTACTATATAAGTGATGTATGTAAGAGTTTGTGTTTTTTATTACCTTTTGTATTAAGTTTTGTTGGACCTTTTTAGGCCCAATTTCCAACTCCCTTCCCTTGGTATGATATTATCTGCTTTGAGTCCAATTGAAAAAGCCCACACAAATTTTTTTATTATACTCCTTCTCAAAAGTTCTCATTACTTGTATATTAGATTTCTACGTGAGACTTGGATTGTATCCTAACAATCCTCCGCTCAGACCAAAGATTCACATTCACATGTATCCTCCCCTCCAGCGAATCATCTTGTCCCGGTCATAATCCTCAAAGAATTTTCACCACAAGTCACTGGCACCTTATGATTGCAAGGTCACCTTGAGAGCATTTCTCCCACATCAAACAACACAACTTACACTCACCTTTTCAAGACCATACTCCTGAACTGTGAGCTCTGATGCCACTTGTTGGACATATTAGTATGATATTGTCCGCTTTGAGCCCAAGTGAAAAAATCCACACAGATTTTTCATTAGGCTCCTTTCCAAAAGGCATCATATTAAGTGGAGTTCAACATTATTTTTATATTAGATTTCTCCTTCTAATATTCCCGATGTGAGACTCGAGTTATATCCCAAAAAGTTTGTTTGTATCATGAAAGGGACGGATGATGTTTGACTATTTTTTGGTTTGAGCTTTTATTATGACATATGTGTGTGATGCGATTAGTTTTCAAATGAAGTTTGTAACATAATCGTGTGGTCTAAACTTTATTTCATCTTTTAATATATCTCGCTGTGTACAAAATTTTATTTCATTTTCTACTTTAACACATTATTAATTAAGTATTAAAATCCATAATAATTTAACATATTGTGGAATAAACTTCGTATGAAATAAATTTTACCCGCTGAAAGATACCCAAAAAAGAACGTCGTATGAATTAAAGTTTACACTCTTAAAAATTTTAGGACTTAGTATTGGATGGAATAAACACGCTTTAGCTCTTTAATGTATTAAAATTTATTTTACTTTTGAATTAGTATCTCAAAGCATCTCGAAGACAACAACCTGAAATAAAATCAGAACCATCATCAGAGGCTAATCATAAAATCAAAGATATAAAATGAAAAAATAAAAAATAGAATATATAAAGAAAAATTGTCCACACAACATAATAATTCGAAAGCTAGATTTAACTATTGTGAAACTCAACCAAAAAAATAATATCGCAAGAAATAAAATCCATCCACTGAAAGATTTTAGACAAAAAGAACATTGTATGAAATAAAACTTATCCGCTAAAAGATTTTAGATTGAATAAATATGATTCAGCTCTATGATTCATTAAAAATTTATTTAACTTATTGAATTAGTATCCCAATCTATCTCGAAGACACCAACTTGAAATAAAAATAGAGAACTGTTATCAGATGTCAATCATAAAATCCAAGGTACAAAAGAACAAATCAAAAGATAGAACTATGATTTTGAACTAACATATAAAGAAAGATTGTTCACACAACATAATAATTTGAAAATTAGATTTAATTGTTGTGAAACTCTTAAAAAGGAACATCATATAAAGTAAAGTTCACCCGCTAAAAGATTTTATACCATAGTCTTTGATATAATAAAAACGCTTTAACTCTTTGATTTATTAAAATTTATTTAAATTATTTAATTTGTATCTCAATACATCTCCAAGATAACAACCTGAAATAAAACTAGAGAACTATCATCATAGGTCAATCACAAAATCCAAAATAGAAAAATAAAAAATCAAAATATAAAACTACAGTGTTGAACTAATATAAAAAGAAAGATTGTTCATACAACATGATAATTTGAAAATTAGATTTATTTTTTTTCAAACTCAGTCAAAAAGAAAACATCATAAGAAACAAAATCCACACTCTAAAAGATTTTATACCAAAAAGAACATTATATGAAATAAAGTCTACTCGCTAAAAAATTTTAGATCATAGTCTTAGATAAACTAAACAGCTTCAGCTCTATGATTCATTAAACAATTATTTAACTTATTGAATTAGTATCTCAATGCATTTCAAAGACAATAACCTGAAATAAAATTAGATAACCATCACCACAGGTCAATTATAAAATCCAAGATAGAAAAATAAAAAAATCATAATATAAAACTACAGTTTTGAGCTAATATATAAAGAAAGATTGTTCACACAACATGATAATTTGAAAATTAGATTAAATTTTATAAAAAACTCAGTCAAAAAGAAAACATTATAAGAAACAAAAGCCACCTGCCGAAAGATTTTAGACCAAGAAAAATATTGTATGAAATAAAGTCCACCGGTGAAAGATTTTAGACCATCGTCTTAGATAAAGTAAACATGCTTCAACTCTATGATTATTAAAAAATTATTTAACTTATTGAATTATTATCTCAATGCATCTTAAAGACAATAACTTGAAATGAAACTAGAGAACCATCACCAATGGCCAATCATAAAATGGAAAATATAAGAAGAACAAATCAAAAGATAGAGTTACGTTTTTAAACTAATGTATAAAGAAGGATTGTTCACATAACATAAAAAAATAAAAATTAGATTTAATTATTGTGAAACTCATCCAAAAAACATATCGTATGGAATATGGTCTACTCGCTGAAAGATTTTGAATACAAAGAAAAACATCTTATGAAATAAAGTCCACCAGCTGAAATTTTTTTGACTGAAAGGTAATGTGTATTTAGAACTTTTGTTCTCGTGTTTTCCTATTTATAGAGACATTAAACGAAAAGTTAATTTCTATGTTTGTTTGGATGAATTCATCAAAAAAAAATTTTGGTTAATTTTTTTGGACTTATGGAATATACTTTTTATATACAATAAATAAAATCTATGCAATATTTATGAGTTTCTAACCCGCATTATTCGTGGAGTTATACGTATTTGAGTTTGTTAATATAAATTTGGTTTGAAAATTATAAGATTTGGACGTAGTGACATAATTTTGTTGTCTAGTGTCTTTGCTAAAGAGAGGGCTAATTCTCCATGAGTTTTGGAACTTTAATATAAAGTACTTATTCTCTGTTTTGGTTCTTCTTTGGCTTGCTTTTGTAAACTATCAAATGGCTTTCTGTTGTTAAACTATTTAATCTTAATAATAATTAGATGTTCAAAAATATGTAATAAACATATTATATGTTCCATTTAGATTGTGTCAAACAGAAAATACAAATTTGTTGCCAAAATTAAAGTTGGACGTTTTGATTTTCAGTTTGGTTTTTTGGTTTTTCAGTATGTCGAAATGTTTTTGAAAATTTTTTAGTCATAAAAAATGTTTTAATTGATTGATGACTAAAATTTTTGATATAAATGAATTGAACAAAAGCTGAAACGAACAATAAAATCATTAAATAGTCTAAAGTTTTTGATTAAATGATATTCTTTAACATTTAAATAATGCATTCAGAACTGATATTTGTCCTGAAAAATTATTAACGTAGAATGCAAAATTTTGGAATTAAGAAATTTAAACCAAAATGTAAAATAAAATTTTAAGAAAATATTTAATTTGAGAAACATGAATCATAAACAATACTTGTATGGTGAATTATTTAAGGATATGGCTATGTTCTTTCAAACTTCTTTATATTTTAAATTTATTTCCATGAGAATATGAGAGATCAAAAATAGTTTAAAATAATAAACACAAAATTAAACAACCTAAATAGATCAAAAACATCTAAAGTAGATAAAAAATAAGATTTTTAAAAAAGCTTTAAAAATTCAAAATTTAAAGTCGAAGATTTTATCATTGAATTATCCTCCTTAACAATTAAACAATATGAACTTTTTTTTAACATTGCATGCATTTTATTTCAACTAATCAATCCAAATATCGTAATCCAAAAGGCTTTATCGGATACAAAGAAGTATAAAAAATCCACGCCCACCAATATGGGCTATGATAATGAATCAACAACGAACCAAAGAACGATAAAAAATCCAGAAAATGCTAATACATGTCGAACAAAACCTCGGAGAATGACTAGACCTAATGTAACCAAAATAGTTGAGGAGATAAAAAAACAATCTAAAGAGAGAAGCCACACCGTTGAATTTTCAACTGGAAAACATCTGTCGATCTTCCAATCCGAAAATATCCCATCAATATTCTGGTCCGACACAAAAGAGAATCATGTTGGTAACATCAAAATCCATCAACGATCAGAGATAACAACAACCAAAAACCAGTACGATTGAGTCACCGACTTTGAAACTAACACGATCCAAAAAATCATAGAAACACTGAAGTTAACACGATTCATTAAGCATTAAGAACAATATCACATAAAAAGAACAATTATTTACTTATTTAATCTTGCAATGTTAAAAAAATTGAATAACTTAATAAGACGCTAAATAAATCTTAAGATTGAAGCGCGCTTGTGATGTTTCAAGTGCAAGATCCAAATCTAAAGCAAATAAAAAATAAACTAGATATGCAAAAGAAATGATTGTTAGAATAAGAAATGTAATAACAATTTGGAAAAGAAAATTGTTTGTGTATGACTACGAAAGAACATTGGATTTGATGTTATTATATACATAAATATTGATCTAACTTATAAGAGAAGCTATTGTCGTACACTTTTGATTCCATAAAAAAAGATTAAAATAAGATTGCAATCTCCAATATGAATATTATGCTTACTAAATTCGTATATTTGTAATATACGATAAATAAAATCTTTGTCGTATTTGTGAGTTTCATATATCTTCCCAATTTTTAAGTAGGATTTTTATAATTTTTAGGTTCATCAATCACGAATAAGTTATAGTAGTTTTGAGAAATCTTGTAAGATTGAAATCTTAAATACTCCATATTGTAAATATTTATTTACTGTAATTAACTACATGGCCAGTCAAAATTCTATATTTATATTTTTTGGATTTGAATTAAAATATAGTCTTTTTGAAAACCTATGTCATAATTCTTTAAATCGAATCTTATGATATCTTATGCAAATTCTATTTACTATGCTTGGTAATTATGTTTTAAAATGTAATTCACATTTTATTCAAATGTTTATAATACTAGATATTTAAATATATTCACTAAATTATAGCTATAGATTAAAAACACGTGAATCATCTTATCTATATGTTAAATTGCATGACTTTTTTAGAATTAATTTGTGGTAATTTTAGTCTCATTTTAACTCATTTTTTATGCCAAAAAGTAGTTTTAGTCTTAATTTTAGTCTCATTTAGTTTAATTCGATCATTTTAGAGTGATAGGTGCATTTAGTGTTGCATATAGCATTTTCGGTATATTTTTAGATTTTTGGAGGGTCAATCTTGAGAAGTGGAGTTTGATAAGCAGTTTGGTGCCCGGATATGGGAGTGAAACAAAGGATATAAGAGATTTGTAGCTTGAACAGACTTAGAAGGACTTGCCTATGTATTTATATGGAGTTGTGCCTGCTCCGTATTTGGCTGAAAAAAAGACAGAGATATCATCGTACATGTGCAAAACTCACACTACAAGAAAACATGCAATTTGCGAGGAAAAAAGTTCCTCGCAAATTTGCGAGAAAACTGCTTGGAAAAATATTTCGCTCGCAAATGAGTCGCAAAATTGTGAGGAAAAGCATAAGTCGCAATTTCCTAACAAATTCGAGACTCATTTGCGAGGAAAGCATATCTCTCGCAAATTTGCGAGGAAACAGTGAGAGAACACTCTTTCCTCGCAAATGAGTCGCAAGTTTACGAGGAAGTTGCGAGGGTAACTTATTTTTAGGTATAAACTTTTCCCACATGAGTAACAAACATGTGCGAGGAATATTTTCCTTGCAAATTACTAGTAAAATCGTTGCAGATTCCTAGCGAAAACAGTCTCGCAATTGCCAAGAAAATCCATAGCAAAACTTTTTATATATATACAACTCCACACTCTCCCATCTCGATCACCAATTCACAAAAAAAAAACATCAAAGAAAAAAATGTCGGGTTCGGAGCATGAAATTTTCGCCTTACGAGGATGGATGTATCGGCAGAGAGATCCAGATACCAGTAAAGTAACAAAAGAGTATCGTGATGGTTTGCACGGGTTCATCTATCAGGCGACTAACAACCCCCTAGCGCAGGAGAACGGTAAAAATCTTTTGCCCTTGTCAAAAATGTCAGAATGAGAAGTATATCTCAATAGATAACGTGAAGAGATATTTATTTAATAGAGTTTTCACACAAAATTACTATCTATGGCTTTCGCATGGAGAAACTTCTAATGTTGAAGAAGGTAGTAGTTCTAGTCATAGGAACCTAAATAGAGGAACTAGTTGTTAGCATCAAACAGAAAATAGGTTTCATGATATGATTACAGATGCATTTCAGGAAACATTATATGCATTTGATAAAAATGCTACATTTGTTGATGTTCCATATTATGAGGAACCGAACGTAGATGCTAAAAAGTTTTGTGATATGTTAGACGCTGCGAATTAACCTATCTACAATGGATGTAGAGATGGTCAGTCTAAATTATCATTGGCATTTAGGATGATGACAATTAAAAGTAATTACAACTTACTTGAGAATTGCATGGATGCAAGAGTTGATTTAATTAAAGAGTATTTGCATGCGAATAATAATTCGGGGAGTCTTATTATGCAATTCAGAAATTGATTTGTAGTCCTGGGTTACCATCTGAAATGATTGATGTATGCATCGACAACTACACGATATTTTGGAAAGATGATGAAAAGTTGCAGGAGTGTCATTTTTATGGGAAACCGAGACATAAACCTACAAGTGGACGTACACGTGTACCATTTCAGCGGATGTGGTACTTGCCAATCACCGACAAGGCTAAAGCGTCTATATCTTTAAGAAAAGACAGCGGCAGCCATGAGATGGCATGCACAACATACAAGTTGAGATGGAGAGATTACACATTTGTCTGATGCGAAAGCATGGAAACACTTTCAAACTATATACCCTGATTTTGCTAACGAGTGCAGAAACGTGTATCTTGGTTTGTGTACAGATGGGTTTAGTCCACTCTGTATATTCGGTATAAACTATTCGTTATGGCCTGTCATCTTGACGTCATACAATCTCCCACCGGAAATGTGCATGCAGAGGGAGTTTTTGTTCATGAGCATTTTAGTGCCCAGTCCTAAGCATCCGAAGAAATTGTCAGACGTTTTCCTTCAACCTCTGATCCATGAGTTGCAGCACTTATGGTATGCATGAGTTCGTACTTTTGACCAATCACAACAACATAACTTTAAGATGTAAGCGGTCATTATGTGGACCATGAACAACTTTCTCGCATACGGTATGCTATTTGGGTGGAAAACTCATGGAAAGTTATCATGTCCTTACTGTGTACATCAATTTGGCGCATTTCAACTTAAGCATGGTTGTAAACCTTGCTGGTTTGATTGCCATCATCGATTTCTTCCAATGTCCCATCCTTACAGAAGGAACAAGAAATTGTTCACGAAGAACAAAGTTGTGAAGCTTTCTATCACAATGTTCATGAGTTGTGATGTTGTCTCGGAGCAAATTGAGTATTACAATGCTCAAGAAACCGTAAGGCGTGGCGGAAATTAGCATAATAGAGCAAACATGCCTGATGGATATTTGGAAAGTCACAATTGGCATAAACAGAGCATTTTTTGGAAGCTCCCATAATGGAAAGATCAATTGGTTCTGCACAATCTTGATGTGATGCACATCGAGAAAAACTTTTTTGACAATATCATGCATACGCTTCTCAATGTGCAGGGTGATACGAAAGACAATGTCAGGTCTAGACGTGACGTGGTAGAAATTTGTGCCAGAAACGAGTTACATATTACAAGGGATGGAAAATTACCATTACCTAGCTTCCGATTAACAGAAGCAGCGAAGACAACACTGTTTGATTGGGCAGAATCTTCCATAAAATTTCCAGATGGATATGTTTCAAATTTTTCAAGGTGCGTTGATCAGGGACAAAAATTTTCAGGTATGAAAAGCCACGAATGTCATGTATTTATGCAGCGGCTCCTACCTTTTGTCCTACGCGACTTACTTCTGCAGCATGTACACGAAGCAATAGCGGGTAATATATCTAACATTTGCATTCAATTAATGTATATGTTTTTGTACAAGTATACACATTAATATATTAAGTACTCTGAATCTTGTTTGATTTTTAGGCATCATACTATTTTTCGCGATTTATGTGCTCGGGCATTGACTGAGGATGGGATTACGAAGATGGAAAGTAATATTCCATTACTGCTTTACAACATGGAAAAATATTTCCCCCGTCATTCTTCGATGTTATGGAGCATCTCCCGGTTCACCTCCCGCACAAAGCATCACTTGTCGGTCCTGTGCATTTCAGATGGACGTACCCCTTCGAGCGACTTATGAAATACCAACAAGGGAAAGCCAAAAACCTTGCGAGAGTCGAGGGCTCAGTCGTCGCCGAAAGTTTAACTGAGGAAACTTCTCACTTTACTCAGTATTACTTCAGTCCAACTGTTCCGACCAAGAAAAATAGACCTCGGCGATATGACGATAGTGGCGTAGCACCTACGTACAATGTTCCAGATGTACCTGACATCTTCTCACAAATTGAGCGACTTGCACGGAAGGTGAAGGAGGTTTGGTGTGAAGATTTTGCATACTGTCACAGTGCACATACATATATTTTATGAAACTGTGATTTCGTGCAACCATTTGAGACGTACACATGTTATTATTAATTAATTAATTAATTAGAGTGCTTAATTAATATTAGCTACATAATTAAAGTATACTAAACAAAAAATTAATTAATTATTGCAGCTTATTTGATACACAAATTCGGGCGTCTTATCCCAATTTGACGGAAAAGGAGTACGAGAAGTACAAAGACATAGATTTTTCTAAATGGATACAATTCTATGTAACTATTTACAACGGTTTTACGTGTGTATATATATATTGTATATTACTTTTAATTTCAATTAAAGTGATGCATAAACTCACAAACATGTTGTTTAATTCAGGTCAAAATGGATATGGAGATGTTCCTTTCCCCCTTTGGTTCCATGAATTCGTTCAAGGTCCTATTTTAAAGATAGTCACTGCACTGATGTATTTCACATGCGGGTGCACATTTCATACGTATCAACACGGTTCCCAGAGGTCAACTACAAATTACGAGATTTATGTACGTGGGGAAACAAAATTCTACGGAGTGATTAATCAGATTCTAGAAGTTAGTTACCTGGGCCTTCTGAATTTGCGATGTGCTTTATTCAAGTCCGATTGGTATGACCCAACAGTTGGCCGAGGAGTTCGAGTGGACAATTTGGGTGTTAAAGACGTAAACGCTAACAGAAGGTATAACAAATTCAAATAATTTGTACTCGCATCGCAATCAGGACAAGTGAAATTTGTTCCATATCCACGAATAAGAGAAAGACATGAGCAATGGTTTACTGTCATCCATGTGAGTCGAAAGGCTCGTTTAACTGGAGCTGAAGACGACAATGTGTTACAAGAAGATAGGCCACGAGAAGAGACGGCTATTCCAATTGAATCCAAAAAAGATGTCATACATGTTGACACATCATCAGTAGAGCTGGAGGATGTACAGTCAAGCGACAATGATGACACTATGCTTGAATCAGACAAGGATAATGGTGACGAAGAAGAAGAAGAATCTTACGATGAAAACAATTCCATATATGTATGTTATGAAGATGGCTCTGATGATTGATGTTCTATTTTTATGTTTGTATAACTAATAACAATTCAATGTGTTTGTTAAAAAAAGGTAAATAAATTATCGAATGGTTACTAGAAAAACAAAAAAAAAATTCGTAAGAGATACTTAAATTTCCGAATCTACCCAGGATTAAAATTTTTCTATATTTCACAATTTGCGAGGAACACTTGAAATTTCCTCGCAAATTTGCAAGAAAATTTCTAGGAATCCTCGAAAATTCCTCACAAAATTTTTGTCCCAAACCCTATACCTTAAACCCTGAATATTTTTTAAAAATTTAAACATTTTGCGAGGAATTTGCGAGTGTTCCTCGCAAAATCTTTATCCTAAACTGTAAAACATTAACACTAATTCAATGCATGCAATCTGATAACATTTTCTCTAACATTTCAACAATAAATTATTACAATTGAACCGTATGCGTTTTGTAAGTTTATAAAATGTTACTCGCCTTTATAACGGTTATATCAACTATAACTTTCTATACAATTCAAACAAGCATACAAAATTTGTTCATATAAGTTATAATATTAACGTTTTATTGTATGAAATATTCGAATTGAATATCTTAATTGTAATTAATGATTTCTAATATCAAAATACTATATTTCCGTAAACTATAAGACTTAAAAATTTTTTAAAAAAAATGTCAACATTTTTGCGAGGAATTTTCGAGGAACACTCGCAAATTCTTTGCAAATTTTGGGTACCAAACGAAATATTTTTGGTGCCAAACGAAAATTTTTTGGCAGCTTCTCAAAAATTTTTGAGGAATTTGTGAGGGTTCCTCGCAAATTTTTGAGAAACTGCTAAAAATTTGCGAGAAAATTGCTTGTACGCGAAGGANTATCCCCCCCCCCCCGCCTCTTCCCATTTCGTTTCACAGCAGATCTTTATCTCTCTACAACAACTCTCTCTCTCTCTCTACACTCTCTCAACCACATCCACAAAAAGGTTAGTATTTAAATATTTTTTTATTATATTATTAATTGTTAGTTATTAGGATAGTTAGGCTTTCTAATTAGTATATTTAGGAGGTTTAGATAATTTTTAGATATATTTTCCGCCTAAAAAATTGTAAACACAACATTTGTTTCAAATAATTAAATTGAGAAATTTATATAAAATTATAAAAATTTATTAATTAACTCAAAAATTTAAATTAAATATGCAGATGGACGAAAACTCCTACCAGACATTTCTACAACAATCTTTTAGGTCTACACCGGCTAGTACAAGTTAGGGACGAGACCTTAACTCCGTAACATCTACCAGATTTCCGCCATCTCAGGAGCCTTCTCAACAACCACCTCTGCAGCCCCTTCAGCATCCACCCGCGGGTCCGCCACCACCACCAGCGGCGATGACCCTCGACGATCTAATCTGTAGTCTCGCTCGAGCGTCTTTGTCGATGTTACACCCCGACCAACCTGCGGGGACCCTTTGGTAATTCCAAATAATTTATTTATTTTTAATTTATATGATATATATATATATATATATATATATA
>OVAN01010341.1:0-15875 GCA_900406275.1 Anastatica hierochuntica | reverse complement strand
AGCCTTCTTCTTTTTTTCTTTTTGGGCTTGGTTTCAAGACACCAAGCCTAGACCCAACACTCGGGAATCTCGGGATATAGATCAGCCATGTCTTTACGTGATTTGGATTATCATCATGACGATGAAGATGATAGTGATGAATGTTATAGCGAAGTGGAAGGTGGAGATGCAATGATAGATGAGAAAGCTGAGGAATTCATTGTGAGATTCTATGAGCAAATGAAGATGCAGAATCAAGTTTATGCTCAACGTTGCAAAACCAAAGGGATAATGATGAATTGATATATGATCTTCATTTTTCATAATGCATGCATGCATGCAGTTCTACGTGGGAATACGAAAATGTCTCGTGAATTGATTTAATTTAATTGGTCAGACAAAGGACTTTGTCGATTTTGTTTTTTGGTACTACTATATAGATAAACTTATTTAAATCTCAATAACTTTTGCTTCATTTTCGTTTGGTAATTTTTGAGTGTATTTCCATTAATTAATGAAAAATAGGAAAATGAATATGCGTTATGTATGTGGGAGATATTAAAATTTTGTTTACTGATAAATAAAGTCTTATTTTTATGTTTTGATTATCTCCATTTACTATCAATTGGAAATCGGTTATATTAACGTCACATTTGACTTGACCCCTTTATTCTATTGAATGTTTTTTGAAAATTGAAGAATTCGATTTTTTCCAACAATAAACATCGATGAACATGGACGAAACCATTAGGATTGAGTGATGGTAGCGATTACACATTTTATTTCGTTTCATGAAAGACTCATAGAAACAACTGTGACAAATGAAGTTTCCATTGCCAAGAATTGGATTCTCGCCGCACGATCATCATACCAAGAAGATCCAACGGTGATCATCTCTTTAAACTCCAAGCCACTTCCTCAAGATGATTCAAGAACCGCAACACTTGAGCTATGCATCAAGACCAAATGTCTCATACTCCAACTCCTTCATATGAACCAAAACACTAACATTCAAGAACCGTTTGCCCATTGTGGTCTATTTAGCGATGAGAGATTTGTTTTCGTAGGGATCGATATTGCAAAAACGGCCTTAAGGCTTGACAGGGTGATTGGAGGAGCTAAGAAAGTTGATGTTCGAGATTTGGTAAAAGTTAATTATCCTTTTAGTTATGGTGTTAGATCAAGAGTTAGCTTGAAAGCCATGGCTTGTGAGTTGTTAGGTTCTGGTTCGTGGAAACCGAAAAGGGAGATTTGTCAAGGAGAATGGGCTAATGAAGTTCTTGATGAAGAGGTGATTAAGTTTTTATCCATCGATGCTTATGTTTGTTATGAAATTGGGTTTAAGATGCTCACGCAACAAATGATTTAGAAAATAATTGCCCTACTATTACTAAGCACATTCATGTTGTCTATTGTCTCTATTTCAATACTTGAATGAGTACTATTATAAAATTTTGTCTAGAAGATCTAACACAACCATTCATGATTATGTGTGGAGAAAAATAAAAAAATCGATTTGATCATATATGAAGCAATTACATTTCATGATTAAACTTTTGGGAAACTAGTCAAATAGGTGATGGTTCCATTTCAAAATATATACTTACCACAAAACCAACATAAAAGGATACAAAGTCGACAAGGTTCTTACCTTATAGGACTATATATAACATTTTCAAAGAAATGCTCTTGATTATTATTATTCTTCTTGAGCTAAGGAAACTCGGCTAAGTCGGCTCGGAACATCCGGTTTGATATAACCGGTTCTTACCTTACGACTTCCAAACAAATGACCATTCCTTGTACCGGTCACTGCCCTATATGCAATAACTCTTCCAAACTCATGATACATCCCATCCAAATCACTCGATTTCTCCTTCACATTTTCCTCTTTTTGCTTAGCACATTCCTCCTTATCTTCCCGGTTTTTTCCGGTTTTCATTGCTGGTTCTAACTTAGAGATGTTTTGTTTCTTGTTTTGGGGCTCATGTACACAAGAAGATGGAGAAGACAACACCAAGACATATTTATATGCGAATAAAGTAAAAGATAAAAGGGTGAAGAAATGAGAAGTAAAGTGATACTTTGGTTTGAAGAAACTAATATTAACTTAACTTTTTAATGTGTAATGGGTAATAAATCACTCTTTGTCATGTTTTTTTCTTCTCGTACACGTCAAGTTTTTCCTTTAACATTTTGAGTATTTTATTTTTATCTCAACATGAGATCGATCAACATTTTTCTAGAAGTGTATATACACACAATATTATTGAAATATACAAATGTTGATCTTATTAAAAAATCTTACGGTTTTTAAATATAAATACAATTTCTTCTGATTTTCTTATAAACCAAGTCACGGTTATTATCCTTTTTTTTTTAAAAGAAACACTATAGACAAAATTTATATGGTTAGTAGAGAAAAGGGCATTTACTTGCTTGATATTGAAACTTTCTTAAAATGGAATGTTCTCTTTAACTCGAAAAAACATTTTCTATTTTAGTTCTTTCTTTTTTTTTTTGCTTTGGATTCTCAATCGTTTGGGCTTCTTACAAGGCCTAGTGAATAGTGAGAAAATGTCGGGCCTCTTAATTTATATTAGGCCTTAAACAAAAAGCCTCTCTGGCTAAAGTAAGAGATGAAACAGAGAGCAACCAAGAAAGAGTTCTACAAACAAACAAGTGTTGCCGGAGAAGCTTGATTAAAGAGCGGAGGATTCTTTCAAGAAATCAACGATGAGACATTCAAATAAAACGCAGAGCGCGGCGGCAATGCGATAAGAGTTTCCTCATTGTTAGAATCTTAAGTGGTTTTAAACTAAAGAGACAACAAAATGTTAAAGAAAGTGTTTTTTAATGAACTTTTTTTCAATGGTGCTTCAATGATAAAGAGAATTGGTTCGAACAATGTGGATGGATTACAGTTATCATATGGTCCAAAAAAGTATTTTGTTCTTCATCAAAGCTGTCAAAATTTTTGATAAAAAAAAAGTAGTATCAGATTCCAAAGTTTCTTCTTTTTAATTTTGGCTTTTGAAAGGTTCTTTGAGAAAGTCAAGTTCTTTAAACCATCCATAAGAGACTTTTTTTTTGATCTTCTTCCTTCTTACAAACTGCAAAAATTTCTCTCTTCCTTGCTCCTAACAATGGAGTTCCTCTGTTTCTTCACTCTGTTTTTACTATCACAATCTTTTGCAGTGAAGATAACAGAGAAGACGGAGATCGAATGTGCAATGTGCTTAGAATGCGAGAATCCATGTGATCAGCCTCCACCTCCTTTGCCTTCTCCTCCTCCACCACCGCCGCCACTAGAAATCCTCTGTCCTCCACCGCTTCCACCTCCTTCTCCTCCGCCACCAGTAGAGATTCTCTGTCCACCGCCTCCTTCTCCACCCCCACCTTCTCCTCCTCCTCCTTCACCACCACCACCGTGTACTCACTGTCCCCTACCGCTTCCACCGCCGCTTCCGCCAACTTGCAATGAATGCGTTCCGAGTAAGCCTAAGCCACCGATCATAATCACAGCAGCAGAAGCGTCACCGATGGTTTCTGCTTCTATAATCTTCGTAATAGCCTTTCTTGTTTCTTCTCTACTTTAAACATTCTTCTAGCGATCTTTGTTGCATTTTAATTGTTACAATCACTAAAGAAATTCAATTTCTGAATCTATTAAAGAACCCTTTTTACAATGATGTAACTTTTCTCTCTTAAACATTTCAATAAACAAAAGTTAAAGATTCGAAATCGGTCAATCGATTGTGTGACCGTGTGATCCCTAAACGACGCCGTATTAGAAACGTCTACTATCTCTTGATTTTGGCGGGACCTCGTAAACCGAATTGTCGTTATGGTTTAACGAGTCCCCTTGTTAATAATTGGGCCTAGTTAATTTGGAAACAGTATTAATAAAATCTGATTAACAAACAAGATGATGAATCCGAGAAGATTCATGCCTTACACAACAAGCAACTCAAGAAAAAACCTAAAAATCAAGGGAAGTGAAACTGCATATAGTCTTGTTTCCCAGAAGGAGGATTGATATAAACCCAAAGCAAAGAGACGATGATCGATAGTAAACCAGACCACACAAACACAATCGTTGGCACTTTCCCTCTTCTTCCCATCAATCCTTTAGCAAACGGATATAGATGACAAAGCACCCAGAAGCTGAAGAACACTCCTCCCACTAGCTTACTCCATTCCGGAAACGGACTGTACAATGTCCTCGCTAGCCCAACCGCAATCGCAATCATATTCACCATCATGATCGTTAATGGAGGAACCATCAAAAAGCTCCATTTCACAACGTACAAATCCCCAAACTCGTCGTCTCCATCTTCAGGTGTTGATGACTTGGATGTCAAGGTAAAGGAGATATCGACACCCGCGATTACTTTAAGAAGACCTTGAAGAACAGCTGCAGGATGTGCACTTGTTCCACCAATCACCCAGAACTGTTCGTTTCTCCACCATTCATGGAGAGTAATCCCTGACCATTTGATCTCAAGGAGTGATAACATACAGAGTGTGAGTGTTATCGAGAGGAGGAAGATCAGAAACGTTATGTCGAGCGATTGGACTATGAATTGACCCGAGAAGAGCGAAACCGCGGGCAGAATGCAGTAGATGATGAGGAAAAGCGATGTGAATGGATACATTCCCACATTGAAGTAAGCCACTCTCTGCAAGAACTTCATCCTTCGGGTTGCGAAAATCGCATTGTTCCTAGAGAAAAAGATCTCCACAGATCCAGTTGCCCATCTCAGGACCTGATGGAGCCTGTCCGTTAGATTGATAGGAGCTGTTCCGCGGAAGGCGTCACGTTTGGTTACACAATAGATTGATCTCCATCCTCTGTTATGCATTCTGTATCCCGTAACAACATCTTCAGTTACAGACCCGTAGATCCATCCAACTCTTTTGCCCCACTCGGTTTTGTCCTCATAGAAGCAAGAAATCACACTGATCGCTTCAGCTACTGTGGCTGCATCGAGTGGTTCGCGTGGGACTGCAAGTGAGCCAGCTGGTCTACTGTTCTTTCCTTTGCCTTGCAAGTCTTGTAAGAGCCTTCCTTGGTACTCAGCAACCGGAATTGAAGCTACGAAAGAGTTAGAGTTACCAAATCTCTTTGGGAGAAGCAGAGATTCGATATCTCCATCATCATTATCTTCTTCTCGGTTGTATTCTCCATTCATAGGCAATGAAATCTCATCATCTTTCTTGGTTGTAGATTTTGGTTTCCTCAGAGACAGTTTCACCTTTTTTCTTCCAAGCCAGCCATGATGCTCGGTTGCTCTTGGTGGGCTAAACCCGTAAAGAGCTGTTCTGCGGAAGATGCAGCCAGTTCCAACATACATTGGACCTTGAAGTCCATCCAAAGCTCTCATACTAACATCAAAGAAGACAGTGTTATGGTTTGCATAGCGATCATTCGGGTCAATACCTTCAAATCTCTGAGGGAACTGAACATAGGAGATTCTGTCGCCACCGCGATCAAGCATAAAGCACATTCCTTCCCTCAGAGCCATGGAGTTGTAGATGTAGTGGTCACAGTCAAGGTTGAGGATGAATGGGCCATTAGACATGATTGCGCTTGTTCTGACTAAAGCATTCATGGCTCCTGCTTTCTTGTTGTGATCATAGCCTGGCCTCTTCTCTCTTGACACATAGACTAACATTGGAAGCCTGATGTCAACATCTGTTGTATCAATTAAGTTCTCAGAATCTGCTTCTGCTCCATACACTGGTTCTGCATTTGGAGGAGCCAACATTGCCTGCAGCAACATAATTTTAGCACCAACTTCGTTAATATTTAAAACCATTTAGACTATTATAGAACACAATGTTGACAAACGTATGTTACCTGGATGATTCCAGCGTGATCTCCTCGAGAGTTATCGGCTTCTCCAGAGGACCAAGTCCCTGGCCAGTGAGACCCATCTGACATCCAAGTGGCCTTTGGAACTTTAACAGTTTCTTCAGGGTGGCTTCCCATCATCATCTCCATTTGTTTCTTCTTAGCCCTTAGCTCTTCGTGCACGTTATAAGCATCAGACCTTCTTCTAATCGCCTCAGGCAATGAGTTGATTCTCACCTTAAACTCATCATATTCTCTCTTCACCCTCCTCCTTTCCCTCACAAAATCCAGCCTCACTTTGTTCTTGAGAAAGTTTCGCTTCTGGCCAAAGTAGGCCTCAGGGTTCCTTGGCTCTATATTGTGCTTCCTGCAGAATGGCACCCATGTGCTAGCAAAGCTAGCCGTTTGAGCTAAGGCCTCAAATGTTAGCAAGGCTCCTCCATCATCTGATAAGTAGCAAGCAAGTTTCTCAACAGGGTAATCAACGGCTAGGATCGATAAGATGGTGTTGGCTGTGACCAAAGGAGGTTCTTTCTCAGGATCTGCAGTTGAGACAAACACATCAATGCCCGGAAGATCAGATCTTCCTTTGGGGTTTCTGAGGTTGGGAGATTCAAAGCGTTCCTTAAGAACATCCAAATCGGTTATTCTGTTAACTGGACAAAGCTTTGGAAGCTGATCCAAAAGCCAAGAGAAGGCAAACCAAAGCTCACAGACAGTTGACATTCCCCACAACCACATTGCCTCTCGGTTAGGGTGGCGAATCCTCCATGTCAGGAACAAACCAAGAGCCACCAAACGCATCGCAATGAGCAATCTGTTTAATCACATACACACACAAAATCAAAACTTAGCAAAATTCAACTGGTGTGAACAAACACAAACCATAGCAAAACATCATCATCACAAGCAAGTTCTTTTACCTGTAAGGACTGATAATTGCAGCAGACACACTGACTTTCCTAGTAAGAGGTCTCTTACTTCTCTCCCCAAACTCTGGTGGCTGTTCATACCCATTTCCATTATTACCACCCGACCCGATTCCATACCCATCTTTAGGCCAAACTGCATTTCCATAACCATAAGTTCCTTTAGTCTCAAACAACCACCTCGTATGATCAAAATCTCCAGCTTGATTCTGCGCTTTAAACGACTTCACTACCGAAAGCCTCTTGTCAAGCTTCGAATCACCCATTTGAGGAAGCGGTTTCGCCTCATCTTCATCCTCTTCCTCAGTATCCTGATCATCATTGATGTCTTTGTAAGGCTCTTTACATCCAGGACACTTTCCTCCACCACTTGTGATACAATCAAAGTAACAATCTCTACAGATTCTGAAACCACACTCACATCTCCCATGAACAACCTTCTCATCACAACCTTTCAACCAACACACCTGACCCGATTTCTTCCCCGAATCAGCTTGATCTACAGAGCAATCAATGACATGGCCACGAGTCACCGATTTAAACCCACCGGTAAATATCGTGCCGGCTAGATAACTCCGCTTCTGTAGACTCCCTTTGAGCATCTCATCTTCTTCACCCATACTACTCTCCTGAGAAGCGAAGACCGTCTGATGATCCGGCGTAGGTGGAATATGAACAGTATAGCTCACAACGCATTCGGAATTCGCTTCCGTCGTGAGATCTTCGACAGACATTGAACAGTATCTTCCTTCACCGCTGGATCTCCGATTTCCGCCGCTAATAGAGCTGCGGCGTTGGCCTCTGGAGCTTAGAGGAGAGTTATGGTTGTTGGAAATGGAGGCGCGTGAGATAGGACTCGTCAATCCAAGGCTTCTGTCGCCGGATCCTTTACATGGCGTGACCGTTATAGTCACCGGAGAAGGTGACGGAGACGAAGAACAAGCTGCAGGTTTCACCATTTCTCGAGTTCACAATAGGTGCGAACCTCTGAATTGAGTACTGAGAAAGAAAATTCAAGGATCCAGATGGAAAAGAACAGATCTCAAAGAAGAAATTTTGAAATCATCTAAGGAAGAAGAAGAAGAAGAAGAAGAAGAAGAAGAAGAAGAAGAAGAAGAAGCTGAAGCTATTTGGTTTAGTTTCAAAATTCAGGAGAGAGAGAGAAAGATATAAAGAAGGAGAAAGGTTGCTATAAACGGTCGAGAGATCTAAACCGTTGATTACAACAAAGCCACATCTGTGAGATCCAACGGTGGTTGTCTAATCTAAACGGCAAGTTTGAAAGATCCTGTAGGCCCAAGTCAGAAAAGTCAAATAAACGGAAAAAGAAAAAGAAAAAAGAGGATTTTATTTCTCAGCCTTTCAGTAACGGTCAAATAATTAATATTTGAAGCTGAATAAAAATATTTATATGCTTCTCATCCCATGTGATTTAATAATTTTGAACTCATTGGTAATACATTTTTCTACAATATTATGATACTACTCGAGTATATAATCATTCTTTCAAATACAATGGCATAACTTAATATAATACATACTTTGCCTAACATAAATGTTATAACTAATTAAAAAAGCAGAAGAGATAATAATAATAACTCGTTTTTTTTTTTTGTCAAATATTTCCAAATCAGAGACAAACACGACGTTAAGACAGAACCTATAGGTTAGAACTTAGAAGTAGCTCTCATGTAGTAACACATTACATTACCTTATATTACAACAAAACAGAACATGAGAGTTTATAATAATACTTACAAATAATCGTCATAGAGAATGTTGGATCCTAATCTTCTTTCTTCTTCTCCATTTCTTCTTCCACTGCTTTGTATGCTGATACAAAGAAGGAACTCTGATTTTTCCTCAAGAACCTGCGAACGCGTCATTAGTTTTCATATAAAACTTTCTTCACTACTTACTCTACTTTTAAAGTCCAGAAATGATCATAAACCTGAGAATATCGACAAAATTCTCCTGCAATTCCTTCAGTGTCTCTTCTGCCATTTTCACATGGACTAGCAACTCCGGCAATTTCACTGCAAAACGCATTACATTACAAACTAAGCATATATCTTATCACTACAGGTGCATAGATTACATAGCAAGGTCTTACCAAAGAGTCGTAATAAATGCTCTGCTCCGTATACACTTGAAGGAGAAACACCCGCTGATACGGTTTCCTCATATTGTTTCCGTTCATTGTTGTAAAGCAACATCACCGGTAATGCATTGTCAAAGTAGCAACGCAAACCTTTCAGAATTTCCTCTACTGAATCAGTTACCCTGTAGACACACCAATAAAGAAAGTAATGATTCTACATCGCAGCAAACCTGGAATAACTCTTATCCAGAGATCAATGGAGAGTAACATGAGAAACTGTTGGAAATGACATTACCAATGGCAACAAAGAGTTTACCTGCCATGCTTCTTCATTTTGCTGTCAATGTACTTCTTCAATATGTCATCCACATTTGGAGAGCGCGGGAGTTGTACAAGCTGCGCACACAATGCCCAAAGATGATTACAATAAATACCTTAATACGTGGAACAAACATATACGGTTGTGAGAATGATTTTTTGCAAACAAAGTGATACTACATTAAAAGACTACCTTCTGCATCTGAGTAACAAATTCAAAATCGTCAATGAGTTGCTTCCTTAACGCTGGAGGGATATGGAAGGTTAGAAGGTTGTCGGAGGGAACCACAACATTCTTCTCCTGCAATCAGCAAACAATAGGATTTATGTAAAATTCTCCTGATTAGGAAACAGTGAATAAACTTGGATAACGGGAAGCTGAAAGATTAAGAAAGTAAACCACCAATGGAGAGATTACTGTATCAACAGAACCTTGCTTCCGCTTTCTTCCTCTAGCAACTACAAAAAAAACATTGGACAAAATCTCAGCTGACATAATATTTGTGTCTGTCAATGGAAATGAGTAAACCTGGTCTAAACTTTACTACACCGATATTAACAAACTAACACTAAATGATGTGTATGGCAAGTTTGATCTGCAATAAGGAAAGAGAATCCCTGAAACAGACTCCGAATATCCACGAAAGTAGTAAAGCTACACGAAGAGGATATGCATTACAAGCAAAAAAGAAAGAAAGATAAAAAAAAAAAACCCTGACCATTAGGACTTCTAGGTTTCATCTTTGATACTCTCCAAGCCGTAGAACTCTTGACTCCTTGCTTCAAACCGAGTTCACGCTGTTTCTCAACATTCTCCTCTGTATGTTTCAACAAACAATCCACACTGATCCATTCGTCCCAACTGTCGAAACAACAGTGTAAAAACTATCATCGTATAATAATACTATCATTAGATACAAAATTGAAACCTTGGCAAAATTTAGATTCAATAATCAGTAACTCATCATCTGAATTCCCTTATAGATATATAAAAACAATCTACAAAACAAATCAATAAATGTCTAACCTTTTGTTCCAACCCTGCAAATACAAAAAAGAATCACAAATCAATAAATGTCTTTCTTTATCTGTTCTTAAACTTTTTGATTCTGCAAATAATAATCTTACTCACTACTTACAATGTAATGCACAAAATACTTCCATTCATTGACTCTATAATCAACTTTAAGAACCTGCGATATCAAAAAAAATATATACCAAACTTACACTCACAAGCAGAGAACAATACTCTAATTCAAAAAATTATACATACTTTGGCTTCGTAGAAGCAACCACTATGCTTGGCTAAAACCCTCTCTCCTTCTTCGAACTGGCTCAAGTTCGGAGGACGAGGCACGTCGTCTCCATCGCAATCGGTGTTGGAATCTGTATCAGAACCGGAACTCCGTCGTGTGTCTCCGACGAAATCGGTTGTAGGATCTGTCTCGGCGGCGTAATCATCTTTCGCGACGGCGGCGTTAGGACTTCCCATGGAGAATCAAGGACGACGAGTGAAGAGAGTAAGTAAAAATCAACAAAGTGATGATGATAGATAGAACAAAACAATCTCGAATTTGTCGAATCTCGACTCGACGGAGGATTTTGCCGAAGTTTTTTCCGGGAAAATTAGGATTTTTTATCTTTTATCGACGACGGGAAATGAGAAGAAACGATTTTGAAAATGGGCTTAAATATAAAAAGGCCTTT
This sequence comes from Anastatica hierochuntica, assembly GCA_900406275.1. Classification (NCBI taxonomy): domain Eukaryota; kingdom Viridiplantae; phylum Streptophyta; class Magnoliopsida; order Brassicales; family Brassicaceae; genus Anastatica; species Anastatica hierochuntica. The sequence goes on along the minus strand of OVAN01010341.1, from coordinate 4,984 downwards.
AAAAGCCCATTTAAATAAAGCCTCCTTTTATAATTTACTTGGGAAACAATGCAATTAATAATAACCTTAAAAATAAAATAAGACCGAAGATACTTGAAAAAGACAGAAACACCCTTGGTCTTCCACGAGGTTGATAAAGTCAACAAAAAAGGTCGGTGTAGTTGATATGGTGGAAGGTCATTTTGGTAATTTTCTCAGTGAGTAATCTTGTCTATTAAGTCTCTCTCGTCATTAAATATTAAAAGGGTTTCTCTCTTTCTCTCTATGTTCTGTGGACAGTTTCTCTCTCTCTCCCACAAGAGTCTCAAGCTGACATTTGCAAGTAAACCACACGACGAGAAGGTCTAATTTACCTAATTCAAAGTCTCTTCCTTTTGCCGATTTCTTGAGATTTTCCAAATCAGAAATGGAGGATGATATGTGGGCAGTTTCTTCCTCTGGTTCTTCAAGGAGCCATCGATCAGCAACAGCTCTCAAGTATCAATCTGGTTATTATCCTAATACCCTCAATCTCTAATCTTCTTTAGGGTTTTATGATTTCAAATGTGTCTGAATTGGGTTTCTACATAGTATCTGATCTGTTCTTGATTCAAAGTTTGGTTTTTTCTGCGATTCTCCGTGTGAAAATGGTAGCTTTACGTTTGATTTTAGATGGGTAGACTTTTTTTTTCTTCTGAAATTTCAATTTTGTGAAAATGCTCTCTGTGTTTTGATTGATGGCGAAAATTTTCAGTCTCTTATCTAGAAACGGAAGAATTTGAAGAAGACGATGATATAGCAGTGGATTACCCATGTCCATTTTGCTCAGACGACTATGATTTGGTTGAATTGTGTCATCACATCGATGAAGAACACCAATTTGAAGATAACCATGGGGTATGCAAAATTCACACCTTATCTCCGTATCATTTAGTATTTAATGTTACCATTTGACACTGAAGCTTCACATGAAGTAGCTTAGTTATCAATTAAATGGTCTCTAGCTTTACACACTTCGCTTTGGATTGGTAGGATTGTTAGAAACAGGGCACCTCAATCTTAGATTTGAGTCGAAGCACATGAAATGGAAATTTTGTTATTTGTGTGATTGGTTTCTGGTTCTGTGAATTGTCATGTGGTAACATCTTACAGTTAGCTTTTCATTGTTTGTGATTTTTTAGATATGTCCGGTTTGCAGCAAACGAGTGAAGATGCATATGGTGGATCATATAACCACATCTCATAGAGATGTCTTGAAGATATCCTTTTTACTTCTTCAAACTTTCTCTTTAAGTTAAATTTAGTCCCTATAGTGAGTGATTTATTTTGAGTTTCCTTGACATAAACTTTACAGTGAGCAGAAGCAAACATCTTACTTGGATGATCCATATTCATCGGATAAATATCTTTCATCACTTGTAAATGAGTTACCGCCTTCTGTGAATCATCATTACACCTCTAAGACCGTTGTTTCTGATCACTACTTATCATTCATCAACAATCCTCCATTACCGAATCAGACCAAGCTTGTGCAGCCTGATTCAAGTGTAGAAAACAAGAATTTAACTAAGGATTCTTCGACAGAAAAAGACGGGAAGTCTTTGTCTTCACTATCAGATCCTGAACAATTGGAGAAGGCAAAGAAGTGTGAGTTTGTACAGGGTTTGTTGTCATCAGCCATGTTCGATGATGAATGTGACTTCTTCTGAGTAAAAACAAATTAAAGATGTGAAAGGTGTAATGGCAGGTGATTTGCAATGTTGCTGTTCTATTCAGTTCTATTGGTATATGTATCTTCTCTTTCGGACATAATAAGTAGATTTAGCTGATGCCTTTGCAGTTTGTCTTCAGAAGAATCATAACTGTTCCATCTCAGTACTTGCAAAGGTCTTGTGTTTACAAAACCAAATGATGAAGAAGATAGACTTTAGACTATGGTGTGAAGTTTTATGTAAAACAAGGGTTAAATCATCAAGCCCGTCTAGCTCAGTTGGTAGAGCGCAAGGCTCTTAACCTTGTGGTCGTGGGTTCGAGTCCCACGGTGGGCGATCTAACTTTTTTAAAGGCGTTCTAATTTTGGATAAACTTTGAAAACAAAATTAGTCATGCAATATAGTTGGTTTCTAAACGCTAGAGAACTCGGTTTCAATAGTGTATTTTATGATGCCTATCACAACTTCAAAATTGTCTTGCGAAAAGCAAATGAGAACAAGTTTTAAAAGATCATACTGAGAGATATGAGTAATAGACTCAATTCATGTTGTTATAAATTTGCTAATTCGTAATGCAGTTGCGATTTGGATTTGTCACTTGTTTAAAGAACGAAGCGCAATAAGAAACCAAGAACATAACATTTTGAAACACTGTAAGCTAAAAAATCTGAAAGCATAACAACGATTGAAACGACATAAGTTTATGTTCTTTGCGCAAACAAAGTAGTAGTTCAACAAAAAACCAAACTTCATAAAACATTCAAAAAAAACTTTCTTCAAGTCTAACTCCATGAACTCATCTATATAGCTTTCTCACTATATATCCTCTTCACTTCTTAGACTTCTTCTTTGGTGCCCTACAAAAGCAGAAATACCCGTATATCGAATTAGCACTTCCTCCGAAATTGAAACAAAAAACGATTACACAACACAGAGATCAGGCTTACTCGGTGGTTTGTGTAGTAGTAGCAGCAGCAGCTGGTGGTGCAGTTGCAGGAGCAACATCTCCTCCAGGACCCTACAATATTAAGAATAACAGAACCGTATGTGAGAATCGTTAAATAAAGCTGACACTGATTTAAAAATACATGAAGATTAGTTTTACCTTAGCTAATCGTTCTTCCCTTCTAGCATGTTTCCTTTCTCGGCTGGCCTTGTTCTTAGCCCTCTTGGCCTCGAACTGGTCAGACAAAGTCTTCTCTCTAGCTTTCTCGGCCTTTGACTTGTGGATACTCTCCATCAAGACACGCTTGTTCTTGAACACATTACCTTTAACACGCATGTACATGTCATGGTACATATGCTTATCAATCTTACCAGTCTCTCTGTATTTCTTCAAGAGACGCCTCAGAACACGCATCCTGCGCATCCACAGGACCTTTGTGGGCAACCTTGCTTCACGAGTACCCCTTCGCTTACCTAAGAAAACACACACCATTACACATTGCAATCCAAATTAACACAAACAGAAGGAAAATGAGTGTATGAGAGTATATACCATATCCAGAGTGACGTCCCTTCATCTTTGCAATCTTCATACGACGAGCTCTTGAGCGAGAGTGAATCTTGGTAGGTTTCCTGATGATGAAACCATCCTTCACAAGCTTCCTGATGTTTTGGCCTACAGTTTTATTCAAAAGAATAGTCAGCTACAAATCCTTAAAATGGATTCTGATACAAATCAATTCAATAAAAATCGAAATGAACATTGACATGATGATCCAATGACAATCACATACTCAAAAGGCTACAAGTATCTCCTTCGATTCACGATATGGAAATGATTATACAGAAACCACTAACATCATCAAATCACATCAAGCAACAGCAACGAGCTTTTGAAATTTGCAGATCGGAAACGGATACAGTGATTCAACAACAAACAAACGGATTACACTATAAGATCGAATTCACTTACGTTTCTACTACAATCGCAGATAAACACAGGACGAAACTAAACCCTAACGAGAGGCCAAAAAATGAAGAAGAACAAAGGAAAAAACATACGAGAATTGGCCATGGAGATATCGGCCGATTCATTAGGATCGAGCCAGACTTTGCCCTTCCCGCACTTCATCACTGATGCGGCGAGCCGCTTCTGGAGCTTGAGTGAAACCATTTTTTGCTTCTCCCCTTCTCTCTTTGGAGGTTTGGTGTGGCGGAGAACTGCTTAACGAAGAAGACGAATGAATTTATATAGAGATGAACTCATTTCCTCTATTAGGGTTTCTTTCTCCTCTTTCGAGCAACTTATTGGGTTTTAGTTTTAACAGGCTTTTCTAAAAGCCCATTCTAAGCCTTACAACAATATTTGCTTTGACTTCTTCTTTTTTTTTGTGGTTCAAAAGGAGTTTTATTAACGTTTGTTTTTAGAAAAATGAAAAGGTTTATTTCTCGATTAAAAATTCAATGACATTAATATTGTATAGTCTCTTACTAATTACAACATAAATTTAGGTCGACCAACATGGTTTAATGATGAAACTATAGATTAGAAAATAATTATTTTGAAAATGTTTTATCTTTGTAAGGTGCAAAATTGCGTTAAGTTTTAATCGACTGAGATTTGTTTATCTTCCTTGTGTACACAATAATCCGACTAATATTCCAAATTAGAAAATTATAAACAAAGGAGACATTTTTCATATACGAATGTAACATGTTATCCAAAAAAAACGCAACTTGTGTCAAATTAAAAATAGCATCTTAGGTTTTTCTTGATAAATTTCTATCTTTTTATGTGAAACAAATTATATATGGTTATATGATATAATATCCAAATTGTGTTGCATGATGATGAGAGAATAACAACTTCAAAATCTAAAACTTTTACAAGTTGTCAAATGAATTTATAAGGGTGTTGAAACTTTATAACATAAGGAAGGCTTCCCTTTGATTCATGTGAAACTAAAAGAAGCGAAACCAAATTAATCTGAGAGATTCTTTGTCTTAAACTATATATGTTGATAGTCACATATATTGTGTTTATAAAAGGATATGCAAACTGAGTAGAGATTTTTTTATTTTCAATGTTAAATAAATTTAAGTAACAAAGTAATCTTCGGCTAGCTAATAATTTACTTTGATGCCTTTAGATAGAATAACATTTATTTTATATAAAAAAGGTTGTACATACGAATAATATTAACCGGTGACTTATATTAAGGAATCGGTGAAAGGATCCGTTTATCATACAAAACCCATAAAAGAAAACCAAAAAGCTGATGGAAAAAACATCAACAAAAAAAAAACCAAATAATAAAATGAATTTATTTCTTGTTGATAAAAAAATC
>OVAN01010340.1:0-15875 GCA_900406275.1 Anastatica hierochuntica | reverse complement strand
AAAATAGTAATAAGTTTTGTTTTACAATTGTACATATAAGTTTTGATATAAAATTTTCTTCAAATATTAAAGTGTATAGTATTAAAATATAAAAGTAAAGTAAAGATATACTTATATATAAAAAATTTCATGTGTATGCATTTCCACTTTTAACAATCACTATATAATTAACNAATTAACATGCTAAAGTTAAATTATGATTATAAAGTGATAATTTAAAATAAATTAAAGCATTACAAAATATATATCAAAAAGTGTATCGCGGTCTAGCGCGGATTTATACCTAGTCTCTATAATGGAAACTAGAAAGACGACATTTCGAAATGTGTCACGTTGTGCCCGACAACATATAATATCAAAAACCTTCACCACCAAGTAAAGGTAAAATTACCGAAGTTGATCACTTTTGTAACACTAAACTTTACAGATCCATCATCCAGTTTTAGTTATCTTCCCCAATCAACCAGTTGCTTCTTTGCGTATGGACGCAGATTCAAGTCTTAATTACAATTTAGCGATTAACGTACCATATCATTACACCATGCTTTCAGGCAAGTGATATGCATTTGTCTACGACTCTTGATCTCTTCTTCTTTTTTCTTTACACGATTGAATTGATTAACTTTTCATTGATTTCAAATTTAAATACAACTTCTTAATCGGCGAACAAAAAAAAAACAACAGTTTCTTAAAGATTGGCCCAACGGTCACAATGAGCCACAGCCCCACAGTCACCGCCATTGTTATGTTCACAGGTTGAATCATAAAGGATAGTGTGTAATGTGAAGTTGTATATATTTGGGTATTTAGTGAAAATCCCCTCAAGAAAATATCAATCACGAACTAACCCTCAATTAAAGATTTAACGAAAAAAACCCCTCAATGTTAACTTTAAATCCTCCGTCAACTTTGTCATCAAAAAATCAAACAGAACCATTATATCAATACGTTGCGTTTTAGCTAAGAGAAAACGTTAATTTAAAAACAGATGAAAATGAAACCAACACTCGAACCCGTGATCCTTAAAACCAAATAAACTAATGCTTACCAACGGAGTTGATGTTACTCATTGAAATTATAAGCCGAAACAATAATTATAAACATTTTTTAAAATTATCTTCTTCAAAAAAACCTAAATCACCTGGTATAAAATGCCAAAATTTAGCGCTTTCTTATAAGACATGAAATCTGCTAAGAGTTTCAATCAAACGAAAACTATATCTCTATAATATTGCTTCTTTGTTGCAGAAAAATGCCTCTGAAATTTCTTTTGATTTGACTAGCAATAGGTTTTATCGAAAAAGATGATATTTTTGCGAACAAAAAGGAGATGGTTTTAAAAATGTTTATAATTATTGTTTCGGCTTAAAATTTCAACGAGTGATGTCTGTTGATAAACATCAATTTATTTGTTTCTAAGAGTCGTGGGTTTGAATGTCGGGTTCATCTTCATCTGTTTTTTTATTTAATGAGTTTACTTACACATAAACTCAAGACGACGTCGTTTTGTAATAGTTAAAACGCAGCGTTTTGATATAACGGTTCCGTTTGTTTTTTTATGACAAAGTTGACGGAGGATTTAAAATATTAACGAAGCTAACGTTGAAGGGTTTTTCCGTTAAATCTTAAGTTCAGGGGTTATTTCACGATTAATCTTTTTTTGAAGGGTTTTTTCACTAAAAACCTTACATGTTCCCAATAATTTTTTTTGGTATTACTTGTACTTTTCATATTATGAGTACTTTAACCTGAAATTCAAATTAATATTTTAAAAAATTGGAAGAATCCATTATACGCTTCACGATGACATTATTATTATCTTTTCATTGTTGAAACATATTCTTGAGTTAGAAATTAAAATGATATGTTTTTAATTTTTGTTTTACAAGTCTACACCAAAATTTAATTTTGCTTTTTCTTTTTCCTGAAACTGAACTAACCCGAGACAAAACTTATTAAACCAAAATAAAACGCAAAACATGATTGGACATATATTGTCTCTACATGGTTCACAATATGGGACCAATATTGGGGCCCACCTTGGGTCAATTATTTCCCCCTTTATTTGGCTTTTTTTTTTCTTCTAAAAAATAGAACGACGGAAATTCTTTTAGTTTTAAACTTTTAAATAATAATCTGCCAAAAAAACATAGTCAACTATCAAAAATTTGGCTGATTTGTTATTAACTCAAAGTATTACATTACCTTGTAAGTTTAGTGTTCCTTTTGACTGTGTTTTTTAATCATATTCATCGTTTTGAAATTTATACACTTGAAGACCAATGAGCTCCAAACATTTTATTGCTAAATTTATTTGGTTATTCTGCTGCTCAATTATTTCTTGGTTTATAAATCTCAAAGAAAAACTAATGAACAAGTTCAATTAGTCATCTATATGACAGTTTCTAATTCCCTTAAAACTATATTGTAAAATATAATTAACTAAGCTGAATCTACTATTACTAGTCAAGCTTCGTATTATATTTTGAAAAACTTTATTTTAGATAAAGCAAATACCTTTTTGCCACATGCTACAGGTCATAAATCATGGGTTATATCATTCCTAATTTTCTTTAATTCAAGCAACCAAACTAGATTTAAAATAAAATCACCATCATTTTAGCACATATGTTTTGCAAAAAAAAAAAAAAAACATTTCATATATGTGAAAATGAATTGTGTATATTTTGTGGTGAATGGTCCCCCGGAAATTATTATTATTTCTTTGACATCATAATTATAACTGAAATACATTTTCGTTTTTATTTTTTAGAAATTTGCTATATTCTAAGAGACGTAACAGAAAACACCAAATTCGTGAAGATGATGATATCGTCACAAGATTGACTATCTTTCAAACGTATTTGGAAGAGATAGAAAAAAGTATAGTCAATCTTAATATAACATCATATAGATTAGCATGTAATGGTAGACGATTTTCATATGTTATATGGTATATAAACTTTGCGCTTTCCGTTTAGAATGTTTTAATTTTCTTTTAATCTCTCAAAACAAAAAAAATGAAAATATGTGGTGGATACCTTTCAAAACCACCTGGTTGTTTTTATTTTAATCGTTTAAAAAACTCTGCTTTTTTCTAATATTTTTTCATGCTTTGGAATGTGGACCAAGAAAATTATAACCGAAACTTATTATTAATAATAATTAGCGGTTATTCATATTCGAGCTTTGGAGTTTTGCAATACAATAAACACAACCAATGTGAACGTCCAATGATTCACCGTTTCATAATTACGAATTTAATTAACCTAAACTTGAAAAATAATATAAAAGCTTCTTTTCGTCACACGCTTATAAAAAGCATGTTAATTTTTTTATTAACACAATAGCTAAGTAGTAATTACTCTTTTGCTTCTTCTTCTTCTCCCAAATTTTCAGTGTGAATTCGATAAAAACGACGTAGTTTTAAAGTACAAAACTCGTGGGCTTTCCATCTTCGTTAGTACGCCGGTTATCGACCTGCGCAATAAAGCAGAGAGAATCGTTTTCTTCTGTTCAAAAAAAGCTTTTGTTTTGTTACCAAAATCGAAAAAAGTTTCCTCCTTTTTGAATTTTTTTTACATTCTTCTTAGTATTGGTAATTGCATTAATGTCTTACCCAAATTTGTGAGCTCTTCAACTAAAAGTCTTCTTCTTCTTCTTCTTCATCATCATCATCTCCAAAATTGTTTGTTAGGGTTTTGATTAAGAGAGCAATGAAGAAGTCTAAACTCGATTACTCCGCCTCACAGTCACCGAATCGATTCGGGCTTGTTCACTTCTTATTTGCTGTTCTTCTCTTTTACTTCCTTTGCATGAGCTTCGAGATCCCATTCATCTTTAGAACCGGGTCTGGTTCCGGGTCTGATGATGGGTCCTCTTCTTCTTCTTCTTCTTTTGCTGATGCATTGCCGAGACAAATGGTTGTTGGTGATAGGGAAGCAAACTGGGTTGTCGGAGAAGAAGACCCACATCGACCTTTCAAGGATCCGGGTCGGGTGGGTCATGTGAATCGTCTACAGATTCACTCACCGGAGCGGAGGATGCGAGAGTTTAAACCCGTCTCCGAGATTTTCTCCAACGAGAGCTTTTTCGACGGCGGCGGATTTAGCGATGAGTTCTCGATCTTCCACAAAACCGCAAAGCATGCGATTTCCACGGGGAGAAAAATGTGGGCTGACCTCGATTCGGGTCTAATCAAAGCCGATGAACCGGAGAAAACGCCGATCACAAACCGAACGGAGAAATGCCCAGATACAGTTTCGGTTACCGAGTCAGAGTTCGTGAACCGGAGCCGGATCTTGGTTCTACCCTGTGGGTTAACACTAGGATCTCACATCACCGTCGTGGCTACGCCGCATTGGGCACACGCCGAGAAAGACGGAAACGTTAGGGATTCGAAGGAAGGTGAAAAAACGACGATGGTGACTCAGTTCATGATGGAGTTACAAGGATTGAAGGCGGTTGACGGCGAAGATCCGCCTCGGATCCTCCATTTCAACCCGAGAATCAAAGGTGATTGGAGTGGAAGACCAGTGATTGAACAGAACACTTGTTACAGGATGCAATGGGGCTCTGCTTTACGTTGCGATGGTCACGAATCTAGTGATGGTGAAGAATCTGGTATTGACTTATTTTAAACTACAATTTGATTTTGATTGTTGAACTAGAGTTGACTTTAAATAGTTGTTTAGTTTGACTTGGAATCTCAAGGTTGGTCTTTTTTTATAATCCTGATGAGAGAAAGGTCTGATTTTGGTTTGTGGGTTTTGTGAAGTTGATGGAGAGGTGAAATGTGAAAGGTGGAAGAGGGAGGATGAAGGTGATAATGGTGATGATGATGAATCAAAGAAGACATGGTGGTTGAATAGGTTGATGGGTCGGAGGAAGAAGATGATAACACATGAATGGCCATACCCTTTTGCCGAAGGGAAGCTTTTTGTTCTTACCCTTCGAGCTGGAATGGAAGGTTACCACATCAGCGTTAATGGAAGACATATCACATCTTTCCCTTATAGAACTGTGAGCAACTGACTGAACCGCTCGATTAATTTAGGTAATCATTTTACATTTACTGGTATAATGGTTTTTCTATCAGGGGTTTGTTTTGGAGGATGCGACTGGACTAGCAGTCAAAGGAAACGTTGATGTGCATTCGGTGTATGCTTCCTCGTTACCGTCTACAAATCCGAGTTTTGCACCGCAAAAGCATCTCGAGATGCAAAGCATATGGAAAGCTCGTGCGTTACCTCAAAAGCCTGTGGAGCTGTTCATCGGGATTCTCTCTGCTGGCAACCATTTTGCAGAGAGAATGGCAGTGAGGAAGTCATGGATGCAGCAAAAGCTAATCAGATCATCGAAAGTTGTTGCCCGTTTCTTTGTGGCATTGGTAAGCACAGTTCTTCATAGAGATTAAGAGAATATCACCTTAACACAGTCATTGGTTTGACAGCATTTATTTGTGGTGATTCACCTTGCAGCACGCAAGAAAGGAAGTCAATATAGATCTAAAGAAAGAAGCCGAGTACTTTGGTGATATTGTCATAGTACCATACATGGATCATTATGACCTTGTCGTGCTCAAGACGGTTGCCATCTGCGAATATGGGGTGATTGGCTAACACATACACATGTATTCATCACTCTTTTGTGTCCGTACTTTTGATTACTTTTCTGACGATTTATGTGGGAGATTGTAGGTTAGCACAGTATCGGCAAAGTATATAATGAAATGTGACGATGATACATTTGTGCGAGTGGATGCCGTGATCCAGGAAGCAGAAAAGGTTAAGGGAAGAGAGAGCCTTTATATCGGAAACATAAATTTCTACCATAAGCCTCTGCGTACCGGGAAATGGGCTGTGACTTACGAGGTATTGATTTTGTTGCTGACCCGAAACTCAGTTTAACTTAACCAGTAACAGTACATGAGTGGTGGTTATACTTAGATTGATTTTCTTCTTCTTCTGAATTGTGAAATCAGGAATGGCCAGAAGAGTATTATCCTCCGTATGCAAATGGTCCAGGTTACATTTTGTCATATGATATAGCCAAGTTCATCGTCAATGATTTTGAACAACAGAGATTAAGAGTACGTTATCCTTTCTTGACCCATCGAAGAAACATTCAAACATGAAAAAGATGTCTCTTCTTTTGCGGAATTTTAGTATCTGTTGATGTGATCTTTAGTACTTATTGGTTATTGCAGTTATTCAAGATGGAAGATGTGAGCATGGGAATGTGGGTGGAGAAGTTCAATGAAACTAGACCAGTGGCGGTGGTTCACAGCCTCAAGTTCTGCCAGTTCGGCTGCATAGAAGACTACTTCACGGCTCATTATCAGTCGCCTCGCCAAATGATTTGCATGTGGGATAAGCTGCAGAGAATCGGGAAGCCACAATGCTGCAACATGAGATGACATAACATTGTTTTTTTGCGGGATTTTTCGTTAGAAAGGAAAATGGAAGTAAGCAGATGATGGGTGGGAGTTTATGGAGCTAACTGTGTTTAGAGATCTATGTATGTATAGAAACAATATATAATGTATCTATATATAATATAATGAAGGGCTCTTGAGAAGTTGAGTTTGAATTATAGTGGTCAAATATTCAACTCCTAGATAACAAAATTCAATATCATAATATACAAAGCATCTACCTTATATGTTTGGTAGGTAAAGAAAAAGTAGTAACATGGCTCAGAATGAGACATTAAAGCTGCTAGCTTCTTGGTCAAGTCCCTATGCCGTTAGAGTTCAAGTGGCTCTGCACTTGAAATCTGTCAAGTACGAGTACGTGGATGAGCCTGATGTTCTCAAGGGAAAGAGCCAACTCCTTCTTAAGTCCAACCCTGTCTACAAGAAAGTCCCTGTTCTCATCCATGGCGATGTTTCCATCTGTGAATCTCTCAACATCGTTCAGTACGTCGACGAAGCTTGGCCTTCAGATCCATCTATCCTTCCTTCTCATCCGTATGATCGAGCTACTGCTAGGTTCTGGGCTCAGTACGCCGACGAAAAGGTAATGACTTTTAAAGACTAACTCCATGAATCTCTGTTGGGTTTTTTTTTTCACACATGCTCTGTTTTGCTAGTCAAAGTTTTAAACTTTTAGTTTTGAAAGGGAGCTACAAGTTTAGATCTTGATACTCAGAATATAGATCTTTTTGGATCAAGATCCGAATCTTTAACATGTGTATTATAAAGAGTATCCTACATCAGAAGTTTAGATGCGACCTAAGCATTATATAACGGACATGGGCTAATAGAGAATCTCTAGAAAGAGAGAAGAAAGCAAAAGTATATGACATGTATGTGTTTAAAATAGTGCTTTTCAGCGTTGGACGCGGTGCGCAGAGCAAAAAACGACGAAGGAAGAATGGCAGAGGCGGCGGGTAATCTGATAGAGTGTCTAACGACGTTGGAAGATGCATTTCAGAAGCTCAGCAAAGGCTTAGGGTTCTTCGGAGGCGAACACATTGGCTTTGTTGACATATCGTGTGGGGGACTTTTGGGTCCAATCGCTGTGATGGAGGCGCTTTCAGGGGTCAAGTTTATGCGGGAAGAGACAACAGCAGGGCTGATCCAATGGGCGAAAAGGTTCAAGGATCATGAAGCTGTCAAGCCTTACATGCCAAACTTTGAAGAGTTCGTTGCATTCGCAATGCAGAAGTTGAATGTTGAGTGATGTACTTCTAAAACCTATGTTTGTGGAATATGAACGAATAATGATTGAATAAAAATGATGTTTGTTGCGGCCTTTTGACATTCTTATAAGTTCTATGCATTTTGCTAAATAAAACATAACGCCACTTTGGGTTGTTCTTGTTTCTTTTTTACATCATATCATGTGGACTATAGCTTGATTTTGTCATGTGATCTTTTAATCTCTTCATTTGCAATTAACTTTTTTTTTTTTTGTCAGACTTCATTTGCAATTAACTATAATCAGAATTAAAGGTGTGCATAATAACCGGAATCGAAAACCAAATTGCCGAAAGCAACTGAACCAAAACCAATCCGAAATTAAAAAATAATTTAATGGTTCTAATTTTTAAGAACCGAGAAAATCAGAACCGAACCAGAATCGAACGGGTAACTGAAAAAGATCAAAAATATCTGCAAGTACTTAAAAATATCAAAAGTTATCCGAGACATACCTAAAAATATCTGAAAATAATCAAAAGTAACGAATAATTTACAAATATTCGAAAATTAATGTTCAAATGGTTACTTAATTCAAACAACCGAGTCCAAGTCGAAATAATTTAGAAACCGAATGATTTCAATTTTTAAAAATCGAAAAAATCGAACCAAATAGAACCGAATATGTATTACAAAAATTCAAATTCCCAAGATAAACAGTACTTCCCTCGGTATCCATAAAGTAGTTGAAAAATCAAAGCCGAAGGATACAAAGAATTAAAAAAACACATGATGATTGAAGACATGATGTGACTAAATTCAATACAATATCCAAACATCGAAGTCATGACTATGTGTTAGTAGGTAAAATATAAAAATCAATCAAAAGCTTACTAGAGATCCGCCTTTGACTCACTTGCCATCAGAACCGGTCTTAAGACACAGCAAAGCAAATATGAATTTGCAAAAAATTTCAGAAACTTGCCTTAAAAGTGGTCATATTTTCAAACAAAAATGAAAAATCAGCCATTTTTTCCTCCTTTTGTGATTGCGGTATTCGGCAAATATGTGAATGTTGACTATGTATTACACTTGCCAATGTGAAACACAAACTCCTTAATTACACTTTAAGCCTTTTTTGCGTTGTGTTCTCTTGGGCTGCTAAACTCAAAGGATATAAAAGTTGGCCCATTCATATTCTCTCATAAGTAGTTTTTGAGAGATACCAAAAAGTTAAACACCTTTGTTTTGATGTGTAATGCAAACACTCTCACATTCAAATCACAAGTACACCACAAGGGATAAAGTGTTACCAGTAGAATTTGTGGGACAAGACTTAAAAGCTAATCTATAATGCAGCAAAATATGATTCTCTCATGCAAACTAAAACTTTAGTGTTTAGAAGTAAACCTGAAGGCGGCAATTCTAAGGAAGTAGTGGTTGATGATGATGGATTGAAACAAGCTAAGAGTATAATAATGAGTGAGTTTTTATTTTTAAGTGAGAGTACTTCTTGATTAGCCACCACAAGGTGTAATATTCAATTCTTACATGGCTAATTCAAACAAAAAAATAAGATATATATATTCATATGTCGGAATATAAAAAAATAAATCAAAAGGTTTTAAGTACACCACCTTTGACTCACCTGCCACTTGCTCACGAGAAACACGAACCCCTTAATTACACTTACACACATTCATCCAATTCATACTTTGATTTAAAAGATCCTAAGTGAGCTCTTTGGATTGAACAAAGATGCCAACAAATATTAACGACAATGAGTGAATTTTGATGATTTCATGAATCTTTTGGTTAGCCATGATAAATACTTAGATAATTATAAGATCTAACTAAAGATCATTCATTATTTCATTTTTCCAACCCATAATGCGATTTTATTTTTTAACATTTTTTTACAAATAGCGCTTTTTTGTAAAATCCCTCTAATATTATTATATTATTATTATTATCATTATTATTATTATTATTATTATTATTTAATCCTAAATATTTAAATAATTTGCCTAGTGGTCAAATATCCAACTCCAAATGTGATTAAAAATATAAACATGTAAGCCATAACTAATTGTTAGGTGAGTAATAGTCTAATAGAAAAATCAAAAAATTTTAAAAATATAAGCATTCAAGCCATCATTTTCAGGTGAGTAATAGAAAAATCAAAAGTTTTATGAGAACACCACCTTTGACTCACCTGCCACGTGCCTCAATCTCCTCTCATACTCATTCTTCTATATATACACAGTGAGTCAGTGACCCATATGACACTTTTAGATAAAAGAAAAAATAAGCAAGAAGCAAAGATGGCTCAGAACGATACATTGAAGCTTATAGGTTCATGGTCAAGCCCTTACGCCATTAGAGCTCGTGTGGCTCTACATTTGAAATCTGTCAAGTACGAGTACGTCGAAGAACCTGATGTTCTCAAATCAAAAAGCGAACTCCTTCTCAAATCCAACCCTGTCTACAAGAAAGTCCCTGTTCTCATCCATGGCGATGTTTCAATCTGTGAATCTCTCAACATCGTTCAATACGTAGACGAAGCTTGGCCTTCGGATCCATCTATACTTCCTTCTAGTCCGAAAGATCGAGCAATCGCTCGGTTCTGGGCTCAATACGCCGACGAAAAGGTAACGACTTTTAAAACACCATGGATGCTCTGTTTTTGATTGTCAAGGTTGAAACTTTTTAAGCTATAAAGCTTAGATCTTGATCTTCGATTACAGATATGTTTAGATTCAAGATCCGATTTACAAAAAAAGCTTCGATCTTTTACATTTTTTCACACAGATCTGATTTGGATTAAAAGACACGTTCTTTAGAAATAGAGGTAATCAGATTGTGTTTATGTGTGTGTGTGTTTGGAACAGTGTTTCGGGGCGCTTGATGCGGTGGCCGGAGCAAAAGACGACGAAGGGAGGATGGCGGCGGCGGGAAATCTGATGGAGTGTCTAGCGACTCTAGAAGACGCGTTTCAGAAACTGAGCAAAGGATTAGGGTTCTTCGGAGGAGAAAACATCGGTTTCGTTGACATTTCTTGTGGAGCACTTCTGGGTCCGATCGCTGTGATCGAGGTGTTTTCCGGCGTGAAGTTTCTCCGGCAAGAGACAGCACCTGGTCTGATTCAATGGGCCGAGAAGTTTAGGGCCCATGAAGCTGTCAAGCCTTACATGCCGACCGTCGAAGAGTTCGTTGCGTTCGCTAAGCAGAAGTTTAATGTTCAGTGATATGTTTCTGTGGGAGATATTATGATCATATGAAATGAATGCATAAATAAATGATGATGTCTTGTATCCTTTGAGATGTTTTTGCAAAATTCTCTGTATGTTACTGAGAATAATAATATGATCTTTCTGTCTTTTTTATCTTATGTGATTATTTTGGTTTTGTCTTTGTGTGTAACACAATGACATTATCAATTTTAATATTTTTATCTTTCTACACAACTTTGATAATATTCTACCACAAACTTTCAAATTTCTAAAGCAAATACTAAATAAATTGACTATTGATATGATTAGATATGATGGAATTTTTGGTCAATAATGTAGTTTTAATTTCTGTTTGTAAAATTCGATAATATCTTCTTTTTAGTACTTATATTACTAATTTTATAAGACTAGCTATGGCTACTGAGATTCATTTCATTGTCACAAAATTAACAACTAATCGCAGCAATTAAAATTTTCACTAAATTTTTTAACAACATATTTAAGACAGTGCATTACATTTCAACAATCAATCGTTATCAAATTAGTAATTAAGAAGCATACTAGTTATCGAGAAAAATTTTAAAACAAAATAAAATTTAATATAAAACTAAAATATAAAGTGAAAAATCTGTTAATTGAGTGGTTGATTAAAAGTTCATTAATGCTTTTTCACGGGAAAATGTAGAGATAAAGTAATTGGAGCGAGAATATTTGTTGAAGAATTGTATTTCAGTTGTTTCTAATAGAAATAAAATTTAGAAGATAACAAAAAAAAACTAAAATATAAAAAAATATCAACTAAAATTTAAAATTAGAAGTAAAATAAAATGAATCCGGTTCAAATAGATTGCATCGTGAATTTACTCGGTTCAATATCTGGTTCGATTCTGGAATCCGATCCCGTAAACGCATCATAATTTGTTTCCTTATCCAGAAGCGAAGACGTGACGCGTCACAAGAGAGACGAACTCGTGTGAATGATGACGACAATGAAAATGCAAATTAACCTTTGTGCTGTCTCCTTCCTTCCTTCATGGTTATAGGAATCCTCTGACCTCAAACAATTCTTGAACCAAGAAGAAACTGCTCGTTTATAAGAAAGCTGTGAGCTTTTAGCCGAGAAGAAGCTCTCTGACTCTTGAAATGGAGAAAACATTGAGATGTGTCCGGTGGGGTTACGAGGTTAACACATCTTCTGATGAATGCATCGACGCAATTAACTCCTATTTTCAACAGGTTCCTCTTCGATTATCTCTTTTTTTTTTTAGTTTACTTTCAGACATCATCAAGTTGATTCCAAAATCGCGATTGATTTTGGGGTCTTTTTCTAATTACGATCTTGTGGGTAGTTTCTGATGTTTTCGTTTTTGGATTATTCTTCTTAAAGTTTCGATCTTTGTAATTCATCTTAGTGATTCTTGTTGATCTTTTGCTTGTTTCTATTGTTGATGAAGGTTCTTAGTTATGGGAGGAATAGGAAAGTGATTCTAGAAGCACCACTTTACGACAAAGATTGTGTTTTGGGAAACATCTTAGCTGCTCATTACCTTTCCTCATCTGAACCTTCTAAAGCTAGTTCCTATGTTGAAGCTGCAGCATCCAATCTTGTCAGTCTTATATATCTATTGCCTTGCAGATATTCTGGGTAACTTCTTAGCAATACTCTTTTGTTTCTTCAGGAACAATCTACACCTTATGAGAAAGCGGTTTACGAGGCTGTTAGTTACCTCATCTCACAAGATAGGGATGACAATTTGGCTTTC
The DNA here is from genome assembly GCA_900406275.1 of Anastatica hierochuntica. NCBI lineage: Eukaryota > Viridiplantae > Streptophyta > Magnoliopsida > Brassicales > Brassicaceae > Anastatica > Anastatica hierochuntica. Next base: position 3,237 of record OVAN01010340.1, on the reverse strand, counting down.
GAAATGCATGCCGAGGTTGGTTCTCACCTCCATTGCTATTTTACCTGAAGTTTTATATGAATCTGGCATCAATACAACGGATTATGGTTTTGGAATGTTGAAATTCTTTGGCTTTTTTGATGATCTCAGGTCATAAGTACATATGCATATTCTCTAAAACTTGCTGAAGTTAGTTTGTCATATTATTTTGGTTTGAATCTGAATTGTGATTTGCAGCTACTTAAAAGATTCCCAAAGGATTTGGCCTCTCTGAAGAGAGCACAAATTTTATGTTTTTACATGGGTAAACCTTATCCCCTTTTGGGTCTTGTTCAGCAGGTACTTTAGTTTTCATCGAATTGATGGTCACTAAATGATTCATCGTCGCTGTTAAACTCTATTGTATTGTATCTGCTTAATATTGTAGGTTCTACCTGCGAATCAAGAAGAAAGTTACGTACACGGTATACTTGCATTCCCATTGTTAGAACTTGGTCGAATGGAAGAAGCCGCAGTAGCTTCCAGAAAAGGCTATGAGATAAACAAAGAAGACGCATGGGCACATCACTGTGTGAGTTTCTCAAACAATTTCGCTTTCAGTTGAGCATTGGCATCTTTTTCCGTTGTTTCCATGTAAGACTTATCGTTCAGTCGTTCTTTACTAAATATTTTTCTATCTATCTTGCTTTTTCTGTTGCAGCTGTGTCATGTTCTTCAACACGAATGTCGGTTTAAAGAAGCAGTGGAATTCATGGAAGGATTTGCAGAAAAGTGGACCTCTTGCTCTTCCTTCATGTAAAGCATATCCCACCTGTCCACCTGTTACCTGGAGGCTTTCACATATTATCAAGCTCTTTGTGTCATCTAGAATCATCGATAATAATAGAATGGACATTTACATAGGGATAAAATTTACAGGTATACACACAACTGGTGGCACGTTGCACTTTGTTACTTGGAAGGAGGGTCACCGATCAGTAAAGTTGAGGAGATTTATGATCATCACATCTGGAAAGAATTGGAGAGAGATGACACTGTTCCTCCTGAAGTAATCCGCTTGTCGATTGAGAAATTTATGCTTCTGCTTCCTCTATCAAATATCTAATTGCTTGCAACTCTTTAGGTTTATCTCAATGCTCTTGGCTTGTTGTTGCGTTTAGATGTAAGAGATGCTCTTGATGGTTTTGAAGACCGTCTTAAAACCCTTGCAGCTCGTTTAACTGATCAGGTAAGCCATGCACTAGCAATATCTCAACTCATTTCGTTTTATAGTTACATGTTCTCCTCATAAGTTTTTCTTTCTCAGCCACTTGCTTTAAACATTTCAGAAAAACTGGTATTTGGAGTGGCACCTTGATATATTAATAGTCTGGGCCTTAGCAAAAATTGGAGAGACTTCAAAAGCTCGTGAATTACTCGAGGGTCTGAAGTTGCGGTTAGTGAGACTTTCTTTTCTTCTACAGCTTCTGATGGATACAATTGTCAAATCAGTGGTGTTCTTGCAGAATATCAAAGATGAACAAGAAGAAACAACAAGTGATGCAGAAAGGGATTAAGGTTTGTTCCACCTCTTCGACTGTCTTTTTCTCTGTAACTAGTCTTCGATATCCGTGTTGTCTTTGTATCAGCTTGGGGAAGCTGTGTATGAGTATGCAAGGAGTAACTACAAAGATGCTCTAGAAATACTTGGTTCAGAATTTAAAGCCATTGGTTACAAGGTAAAATGAAATCTCCAGAAAGTATTTCAAACACTCTCTTTAACACGACGGATTCTCTTTCCTTTTAAAACTGTTTGATGGTTTAATAATAGATCATCGGGGCATCAGATGAACAGATAGATGTTTTTAACGAAATGTGGTGCCAGTTGCTGCTTAAAACAGACAAATTCTCCACTGGTAACGGCTTGTTGTAGAGTTCTTAACTCGGTTTTAACTGAGTATTCGTGTTATAACGGCTCTTGGCTTCTCTGATCTATGTGTAGCCGAAGAAGTGATTAGAGAGAGGATAAAAGTCAGAGATGGTGTTCCTTTCATGTGGCGTTTGCTGGTAATAATACATTCCAAAACAGGACCTCTGGCTTTGTGTGTTACTATCGAATGTGAATTGGGTTTTGCAATGAGAAGACGAATGTGGTTTGTGGTTGCAGGAGAAGAGTTACGCAATGGAAGGCAATGAAGAGGCTAGGAGTGCTGCAGGGGAAAGAGCTAAGAAACTAGAATCTTCATATTTCTTCTAACTCTGTTTCTTAATAATAAAGTTAAGAAGCGTTTACACGTTCGTAACTTTTAGTTCTGTAGCGAAAGGAACAAATGTGTTTTCATCATTTTGGCTTTCGTGTTGGTTCTCTTCTAAACACTTTCAGCTTTCAAGTAAATAAGCAAATATTTGGTATAGTGGCGTTAGATTCCTTTAAGAAAAATCGAAATAATCCAAAGTTTGAATGGAGACTCAATTAGAAGCGGTTAATTTACGTGTTCTGATCTCCGGTACATGGGATATAGAAGTTGCCGAGATCTTTTGCCAAATGCACTGAGACGACATCGTTTCACAATGAGTCATATTCATTTACATAATATTTGTCAAAAGAATTTTACTTTCTATATGCTTTCCATATTACTTTTTCCTTATATTTTAAAAATTTTCCATATTGTTTTTTTTTCGCCGCCTTTACATTTTTTAATTTTAAGGACACATGTAACGTCGGAGATGCCAAAGCAAAACCTAAGGACACATAAGTATCAAAAACCTGACCAAAATCTCTTGAAGTTATTGACAGAAGCAGAGGAGAAGAAGAAGAAGATTGTTATAGAGATGGAGCGTAAACTGAAAAACGAAGAGAAAGCTAGAGAAAAAGAGATTAAGAAACAAAGAGCAATTGAGAAAGCAAAGCTTGGAGGAGGATTCAGAGGATACAAGAGAGAGAATGGTTTTTTAGATAAATGTTAGATACTTAATTAATTGACTTTCCCTATATATTACTTCAAATTTCCCATACATTTAAGACATACATTTAATATATTATATAATAAAAGATCATATAAATTACATATATACACATATACACACAAATATTTATATTCTGGTATTTTGGTATCACTTGTAAGATTTGTAAAATTTATGTGTTTCTGTAATTTGTTTTAATCTATCTTATTAAAAGGGAAGACATAAACCTTTTCATGTGTGATTTTTTAAATTGAACATATTTTCGAAATTTTATTAAATGTATCTAATAAATTAAAATAACTCTAATTACTCATT
>OVAN01010339.1:0-15876 GCA_900406275.1 Anastatica hierochuntica | reverse complement strand
TCGAATGTAAAAAATTAAGATGTAGAAAAATTAAAACTTAAAATCAACTTTCTATATTATATAAAAACTATTATGGAAAACATGTATTAGATTATAATTTTTCAGTGTTATACATTATAGAATTTATGTGTATTTTATAACTTTTCTTTTAAGATTATACAGTTTCCTTCTACTTAATTATTTAATAAGCTAGTTTTCCTTTTTTGTTAAATTATATCTTTTAAAAAGTAAATAACCAATAATAGGAAAGTTTATATTAATTTCTATTTCTAGATTGACACATGTCATGATCTAAATTAAACATTAAGATATGTCGAAATCCGGTGAGTTACAATTTGCTTACTTGTCGCGTTTACGTCGAACGCGTTCAGCTTTATATAATAATATAAAAAGATTGCGAAATAGCAAAACAGAAACAACTTGGTCAATTTACCTTCACTGAGCTTAGTGGAATAGACCAGATGATTATCATTCAACGGCACATAAGTCTTGATCAAAGACTCTGAGTCTGAACACAACCCAACATGAAACCCTAAACACACAAAACACATTACCATAACTACCAAACGGTACAAAGCCCAAAGTTTCTCCATTGATGCGGTCTCCCTTTTTCTCTCTGAATCTGTTTCATAAGAGTGTGATCTGCTTGGTACAAAAGCCATCTCCTCTCATTTTATAGCGTTTAAAATTTACAGTAACCATTGACCAGCTAGTCAGCACACCACCACTCACTAGTCTTTAAGTATACTAGACGATTTGTCCGCACTACCTTGCATAGTTTTTTCTATTATTCGGTTTTACTGGTCTTGACATATTAATTAACTAAAAAATTTGAAGGTTTTATTTATTTTATCTTTTGTTATTTATGTCATTTGTAGTATTATACTACTATTTAGTATCACAATACGAAAATCAATACTATAATAATACTAGAGACTCTCCAAATGATGATACATAAGCATTTTTATGTTGTGAGAATTTGTCACTTCATAAAAATATTTAAATCAAATGACCAATAAAAAAAACATAAATACACATCATTTTCAATGTTGACAAATTAATATAATATTATTTTTATATAAAGATGCTTATAAAATTAAGTATTGTTTGAGGTGTCTTTCCAATTTCATATGTTCATTTATGATATTTATATATGATAATTTGATTAAAAAAATCTATAATATAATATTATATCTTTTAATATAATGTTAATATAATATTAGATCTTTTTTTAATATAATGTTAATATAATATTAGATCTTTTCAACTTCATATGTTCATTTATATATGGTAATTTGATTAAAAAAATTATAATATAATTGACTGATATTTTATTTTTATCCTCATTTCGACGTAAGTACGAGAATAATTTTTTAGATAATCCACAACTCTCATTTTGTATTAAACTCAACGTTTACTTAATAGTTTAGATAGTCCAGCAAAATGGTTAGAAATTTATAATTTCAACTTAAATAAAAAATATTTTTCACACCACGGAAAAAAATACAAGTACAATACGAATCGATGAAGATGACACAAATATGTAGGATTTAGTGTAATTTTACAAAACTATACGTACTTATGTTATATACGTATTTTAATCATGTACTATACGTAGTAGTTAATAAAATTAACCCGTAACATCGTGCGGGTATTTACCTAGTTATTATTAATAACGTTAGCTATATTGATAAGACTATAGGGAATGTTAGAGTTGTTAAGTGGGTAAACATTTTCTCGTTAAATCTTATAACATATATGTAATATTTTCTCGCAAAATCTTTATAACATTTATGTATGTTATATCTCAACAATATGAAAGTTAGTTAGCATTTTATTAAATGAAATACTTTTTAGAAAGATAAAATTGAAAATTTTATTAATAAATTCTTCTATATAAACCTCGTTTAGCATATATGTATAAGTCTAATACATTTATATAATTAATTATTTTAATATTAATAACTAAAACAGTATGAGAATATATAATGTTTATTAGAGAAAATAATTTTTTTATTTTTTATTTTATACTAATGTTATGTGCATGTGATGGAGTGCATTTGAACATGACCCATAACAAAATTTTATATTTTAGCCAAGGTTAAGTCTTATAGCTCTTCCTTAGATTGAAACGAACATAATTATAGTTATGTTCTGATTTATCAATAATACTAAATCATCTAATAAAAAATAAAGGTAATCACCAAAATTTTAAATTTAACACCTTCCGATTGTAAATTTTGATTAAATAAAATATTATTATTTTCTTTCCACAAGAAATTCTTTTTCTTTATCATAAATTCTTTTAAGAGTATAAAAATTAAAATGACATTGTTTAGTTTGTTATGGAGATAGTTCACTATAACAAAAGATTAAATGCTTAACGGACTTTTCCAAGTTGAATGTTCATGCACTATTTTTATTTGTTTCCTAACAACCTTGTATTTTATCGTTATAATTTTCTTAGCATGAACATATAGAAAAAGGGTAGGAAGAAGAGAAAAAAGAGTGTTTGATTTAAGAGAATTATATATTTGACTTGTGAGATTTCAAGATTTGAGGATTAAAAAAATAAAAAGTAAAAAAAAAACTTAAAATGTCATGTATAAAATTTAACTGATATGAAATATTGAACTGTTTTATTTTTTTTTATTTTTTACCAACCAAACACTAAATCAGATCGATAGTCATTCCGTAATTGGTTGCCCAATTCGGAAGAGAAAAATCTACAAAGGTATAATCATAATGTAAACTATGGGATCCTCGAGCTAGGTTGTCTTCATGTGTATTCGCTGTGCGCGGGATTTTTGATAATGTGAATCGTGGAAGCTGATCACTAAGTCGTTGAAAGTCTTGGATGTAAGTATAGAAAGCTGGCCAATCATTTGGATTTTGTAGAATCGTAAGTAGCTCCATACAAACGGTTTCGAATATATGGCAGTCAATTCTTCTACTTACCAATTCCGACATGGCCCACAGAAGCGCTTCCAATTCTGAATGTAAAGGTGCAAGACTTCGGTGGAGACACTTTGCACCGACTAAGACTGCCGAATTATCCCTATCGAGACATATCCAACATAATCCAGTAAAAGGTTCCGATTGTTTCCACGATCCATCTGTACGGCAACGCATTTCAAAAGAACTTTGTGCTCTCCAAAGTCTCCTCATCTTCATCCGTCGGAGGAGTGAATTGTGCTTCCTCTCAGGCCAACATTTCAGTCTCCGCATTTTTCAGAATTTCCTCAACTTCTAATTGGATTCTTTGGAAAACCTTTTGGTTCCTTGCCTTCCAAATTAACCATAAGACCCATGGGAAAAGATCACCAACTTTCTCTTGGTGTCTTCGAGGATTCCGCCAGAAAAGGTAATCCATATTGGAAAATAGAGAACATGTTGGAAATTCCTCATGGTTTGCCGGGTTTCTACTAAAATTCCAGATGTGCCCAAGCGCGTCACACTCAAAGAAAACATGATTGATAGTCTCCTCAGCGAGACCACAACGTTTACACATAGTATCACAAGGGATCCCCCTCCCAATTAGTGCAGTCGTCACCGCCAAACTCCCAATAATAATTTGTCAGAGGAAATGTTGAATTTCCTGTGGGCATTTTATCGTCCATGGGTATGCTTTCAAAGCCTCCAAGCCCGGTCCCCAGTCATTGTTATTAATCCGATTTATCGCCTCCAAATTCAGAAGTCTATACCCTGACTTTACTGTATACTGGCCTGATTTAGTGTAATGCCAAATTAAACCATCGTAAGTTGTGGTCCGGCTTGGTTGGATACCACATATAAGTCCTATATCCTCTGGTTCCATAAATTCATGTAATATTGGCATGTGCCACTCCCGTGTGAGAGGATCTATTAAATGTTGTACTTGTAACCGAGGATGCCAAGCACTACCTCGCCCCCTCGCCGGACGTGGAACTACATCCGGTATCCATGGATCATGCCATACAGATGTATTGATTCCAGAGCCAATCCTTATCCTAACTCCTTTTTGTAAGAATTTTTGTGAGTAGAGAATACTCCTCCAACCGAAAGAGGGTGAATGTGGCTTTTTAGCATTTAAGGGATGAACCTTCTTGAAATAACGACCTCATAATACTCTAGCAACCAACGATCTTGGAAACTGTATTAGTCTCCAAAATTGTTTGATGTCATGTGAAATCATGTGAAATTTTTTAATGAGATGTCAGTTTTATAAACAAAAAATATTTTGATGTCATTTATCGGAGAAATTCAAGTCTTATTATAGTATTATTATACATTGATCTGTAATGGTTTTTTGAATTGCTTTTTGGTTTTTTGATTTTTCAAAAACTTTTTTTCACCTTTCATGATTTGAGAAAAGTAGATTTTTAAAGTTATGTGGAATCACTATTTTGAGGAGATGTTGTGTTTTGTTCATAAAATCTAAAAACCGAATATCATGATTTTTTGAGAAGTTTTATTTATTTTTTTAAGTTTTTATAATTGTTTATCATTCATTTTTGTGCATGAGACAAAAAAAAATGGACCCTTGGTATATTTTTTATATTGTTTAACACTTGGTTTTATCTTTATTTGTTAATTATACATGTTAATTATCTCTCCCTATATCTCAACTTATAATGATGTATTTCAAGTGTTAGAGAAACAAATGGATAGAAAGGAGGGAACGAATTAATATTTCTGTTGGAAGTTCTATCAAAATTCTCTTTGTTTTCTTCTAGTACAAAGAGATAACAATTTTGCAGCCGTTTAGAAATTTTTGTAGTCTTTTTTGTGAGATCTTAGTTTAAAGAGAAATAATGGTGGTGAAGAGAGTTGAAAAATATTTGTTTGGTTATCTATGTTAACAGATTGCTCTTTAGTGAAAGAAGGCAATCAGTGAGAGAAAAAGAGGAGTGAGAGAATGCTCTCAGGCACTGCTTCCGAGAATTACCCAAACTAAACCTCTTTTTCAAAATCTCTCCAATGACAACTTTTGCTGAAAATCCTCGCCAACTTTTCTTTACCAAAAAGGGTTAATTTTTCTTGGCAATCACGATTCCGGTAAGACCTCCGAGATTCTCACTGGCGAAGTAAAACAAGAAGAAAGGGAAAGGCAGCCGGAAGAAGAGCACTGGAGCTGAGGAGATTAAGACCAAAGCAGCAGATTACACAAACTTACAAGAAGAAAACACCAACATGGTGAATCCTTGCCGAAAAATGGAGAACAAAATTGCCTCTTGACTTCTAAAAGCAAGAGAGACTTGCGCAGAAGCCTAAGGACAACTGTAGACACTGCTCACCTTAGGGTGAAGACTATTAACACCTTATTTGCTATTATGTTTTCTGTTTTGTTCCCAGGTCAACGAACAACAAAGCTACACAAAACATCATGTCAAACAGAACACCGTTCGCAGACAAAGGAAAAGCTATAGCACCTGCTGTAGAACCACCGAGGAGAGCACGAATTCAAGCGCCTCTGGTAGATACCTCTGAGCTACACAGGAAGCATTCCCTAACCCTCATTGGAAGAGTAACAAATGAAGCAGCCCAAAACATCTGGTCTGTAATCCCGTTTCTCTCGGGCCGCTGGAACACGTCAGTTAGAGCCATTGGAGCAGATCTAGGGAAAGGAAAGTTCCAGTTTCAATTTGCAAATGAGAAAGATGTTCAAATGGTGCTGGAAAACCGTCCATACTTCTTCGCAAAATGGATGGTGATAATTCAAAGATGGGAGCCAACAATAGATCCCGCGTTCCCATCACAAATCCCTTTCTGGATAAAAGTACAGGAGATCCCGGTGCACCTATGGTCAGAGGCATTACTGCGCAAAATAGGAGAGGACTTTGGCTTAGTGAAAAAGGTGGAAATCTCAGACACGGTAGCCAAAATGAGAGTCGAAATTAATGGGCTGAAACCACTGCTAATGAAATCAGTTGTGGAGTTTCCGATGGGTGAAGTGGAAGTGGACCTGATCTACGAAAAGCTCGAAACCTACTGTAAACACTGCCTATGTTTGACTCATGAGGAAAAGGAATTCCCAGAGACAAGAGAGACGATTCTTATCCAACCAACCCACCAAAATACCGAAGGAGAGCCAAAGTACAACCTGGTCAAAGAGCCCCAAAAGGCAAAGGAAGCTAAATCTCGCTATGGGGGAGCTGAGACTCACAGAGGAAAATCGAGCAATGAGTCTCAAAGACAAAGTCATCCAGAAGGATACAAAGATCCTTCCTACTATTCCTCACGGCCCCAATCGGAAAGCAACAGAGAAAGAAGACAGGAGTATGGGACAAGAAGATACCACCCTTACAAAACAAGCTCCAGGCACAGCTTTTATAGGGAAAGCCAAAACCCATTGCAGGGTAGAAATTGGGATAGAGGAAGTCAGGAGCAAAGATCATCCGCACAATGGGTACCCAAGAGCCGAGAGAATCAAGCGGAGCGAACTCCAACGCCTAGAGATGAGGATTCCTCCTCTCATCGAGAACGAAGGCCCCCGTTGGAACGGACACAACCCACAGAAACCCCGAGGGAAGAACTCCCACAACAAAACTTGGATCAAGCTATTGGGGAACTGAGGGAGGTGATGATTCAATACGCAAATTGCCTAGATCCGGTAGAGAGTGCAACAAGAAAGGAAAGGTTGAGAGTTGCAGAAACAACGGGAGAATTTGACGAAGCTGCTGCAAACATGGTCCGTCATGCCCTAACGATGCAGGAAGCGGAAGCTGGAGAAAAGGAACATCAGTCTACCGGAAAACGAGTTCCTGCATCTCAGAGACTTGGACCAAAGGTGCAATTGGTAGAGAAAAATCAACCAAAGTCCACCAAAGCCCAACCAAAAAAAGGCCAGGAAGACCACCAACTAAGAAAGTGATTCAACTCAGCCCCAAAGAAATCAAAGCAACGACATCAAAAAGACGATGTCCACAGAGTCAAGGATCACCTCGCAGAAATCTTGACCTCTGAACCAAGTTAATGGCGGGAAAGGGGACTATATCACGCGGAGAAGATACATGCAATAGCATAACGGCAAATCAAGCAGGCAATGAAGCAGGAACATCGAAACAACCAAAATGTAAGATTATTCCAAGCATTGCAAAGAAGTCGATGGATTTTCAAGATCCATCAAATCCTCTTCCTTAGCATTGGCGAGCTGGAACTGTCAGGGGCTGGGGAATCCTTTGACAGTCCGAAGGTTAAAGGAGATCAGTTTCCAAGAATCTCCTGATATATTATTCCTCATGGAAACAAAAAACTCGGATGAATCAGTTCAAAAAACACTAGAATGGTTAACTTTTGAAGAGCATACGCTTGTAACCCCATCAGCCAGTGGAGGAGGAGGGTTGGCTTTGTACTGGAAAAAAGAAAAAAAATGTTGAAGTTTTAAACAAATGTGCAAACTTTATCGACACAAAGGCAAATTCCTCTTCATCACCTTCGTCTATGGACACCCGGAAAGAGCACAAAGACAAGCGATCTGGAGGGAACTAACGGAGATAGGACAAAACAGAATAGAACCATGGTTACTAACAGGGGACTTCAACGATATAATCGGAAGCCATGAGAAATCAGGAGGGCCGACCAGAGCAGAAGGAACTTTTGTCGAATTCAGATCCTTTATGTCGGAAAACGACCTGTATAATCTAAGACACACAGGGAATTTTTTCTCTTGGAGGGGAGAGAGACATGATCACCTAGTAACATGCCGACTAGACAGAGCAATGGAAAACAGTACCTGGTCCGAGGTATACTCGGCGAGTCACAGCGCCTATCTTCGGTTCGAAGGATCCGATCACAGACCACTTATAACCCGCATCGACTCTACTGAGAGGAGAACCAGAGGACTATTCAGGTATGACCGAAGGTTGAGAAACAACAAAACAGTGAAAACTTTGGTAGCTAAGGTATGGCGTGAGGCAAAAGACAAGTCAATAGAAAGAAGTATTATGGCCTGCCGTAAAGCAATCATAAAGTGGAACAAGGAAAATCACTCAAACAGCAAAAAAAAGATCGAAGAACTCAAGCAGGCTTTAGAGGAAGCAATGACGAGCCCGACTAATGATACTCTGCTAATAAACAAGATTAACAAAGACCTAAAAGAAAGCTACAAAGCAGAGGAAGAGTTTTGTAAGCAGAGAAGTCGACAACTATGGCTCAACCTCGGTGATCGAAACACCAGCTATTTCCACGCATCAACAAGAGGAAGAAGAGCGAGAAACAATAAAGCAGTTATGCTAAATGATGCAGGAAAGGCCGTATATGAGGAGAATGAAATCGCAGAAACGGTGGTAAAGTATTACCAAGACCTGTTCCAGACTCAGAACGGTAATAGAAAAGAGATTGTGGAAAGAGCACTAAAACCTAAGATTACACAGGAAGTGAATGATTCCCAAATCCAAGTTCCATCACCAGAGGAGATCAAAAAAGCCCTGTTTGATATTAACCCGGATAAAGCACCGGGACCGGATGGTTTCTCGGCATGTTTCTTCCACACGAATTGGGAAGCAATAGGAAAAGAGATAGTGCAGGAAGTTCAACACCTCTTTGAAACAGGGGTCTTTCCGAAGTCTATTAATGAAACCCATGTCTGTCTTATTCCAAAAGTGCCAAGTCCAACCACAGTGGCGGAATATCGACCAATTGCACTTTGTAATGTATATTACAAGATAATATCCAAGATCCTCACAAAGAGAATGCAGCCGATCTTGGATGAGTTAGTGGCGGAAAACCAGTCCGCGTTCGTGCCGGAAAGAGCAATATCAGACAATGTGTTGATAACACATGAAGTGCTCCACTACCTCAAAACGTCAAATGCGAAGAAGCGATGCTCCATGGCCGTGAAAACGGACATGAGCAAAGCGTACGATCGAGTTGAATGGGATTTTATTGAGGCGGTGTTGGAACGACTAGGCTTTCATCCGAAGTGGATAAAATGGATAATGCAATGTGTGACAACGGTGTCCTATTCTTTTCTCATAAATGGTTCGGTCAAAGGAAGAGTGATACCTTCTCGGGGCATTCGACAAGGAGACCTGTTGTCACCATACATCTTCATCCTTTGTAGTGAAGTCTTATCCGGCTTATGTGCGGAAGCACAAGAACAAGGAACCTTTGTCGGTATAAGAGTTGCACGGACAAGTCCCCGAGTGAACCATTTACTTTTCGCCGATGACACCATGTTCTTCGGCCGCTCAACTAAAGAGAGTTGTCGAGCTCTAAAGAAGGTGATACATGAGTATGAAGAGGCATCCGGTCAAAAGATAAACTGTCAAAAGTCGTCCATAACATTCTCAAAAAAGACTCCGAACCATACTAAAGAATGGGCAAAAAACGAGTTAGGAATTTCAAAGGAGGGAGGCATCGGAAAGTATCTTGGACTACCCGAACACTTCGGAAGGAAAAAGAAGGATCTCTTCACATCAATAGTGGATAGAATTCGTCAAAGAGCAATCTCAAAGTCAATAAAACTCCTCTCAAGTGCCGGGAAGATGGTCTTACTCCAATGGGTACTTACCGCGATGCCCACATACACAATGTCTTGTTTTAAGATACCGATGAGCTTATGCAAAAGGATACAATCGGTGTTAACAAGATATTGGTGGGATACATCACCAGATAAGGCCAAGATGTGTTGGATCTCTTGGGAGAAACTAACAAGAAGCAAGAGAGAGGGAGGATTGGGTTTCTGAGACATTCAAAGCTTTAACGATGCTCTCCTAGCAAAATTGAGCTGGAGAATACTAACAAAACCAAACTGCCTATTGGCTAAGGTTCTGCTCGGAAAGTATTGCAAGGATAAATCGTTCCTCGAAGCAACAATACCAACATCGGCATCACATGGGTGGAGAGGAATCATCATAGGGAAAGAACTCCTGCGGAAAAAGCTAGGGAAGGCTATTGGAAATGGTAAATCCACTAAAGTGTGGCAAGATGCGTGGCTCTCGAGCACGGAAAGCCTGACCCCAACAGGACCAGCAAAGGAACAGGAAACCGAGATGTTAGTGGCTGAACTTATGAATTCAAATCATGAGTGGGACTTACGAAAAATCAGAGACACTGTTCCAGAAAGGGAAGCGGACATTCGCCGAATAAAACCTAGCAAGTGTGACGGTAATGATAAACTGGTATGGCTTGGACATCCAACCGGAATCTACACAACCAAGACCGGATATTACATCGCAAGAGAGACCAAAGAAATAGAAGATGCAGAAACAAAAGAACAAAGGACGATAAACTGGAAAAATGAAGTATGGAGTATCCACACTTCCCCAAAAATGAAAATGTTCCTCTGGAAGATAATCCAAGGAGCTCTTCCAATCGGTGAAAACTTAGCAAAACGCGGGATCCTAGCACAAGCAACATGTTGCCGATGCAGTGAGCCGAAATCAACAGAACATCTCTTCTTTACCTGCCATTATGCTAAGAATGCATGGGCTTTGCTACCTACAAAGGACATGATCGATGTCTCACAGGGAGAAAATTTCCAAGCAAAAATGAGAAGACTAAGCAATATCACATGTCTCCCACCGCTAGGAATCAACAAGGGACAAATACTCCCATGGGTTTGCTGGTACCTCTGGACTTCTCGAAACAAGAGGATTTTTGAGAAAAAGAATCTTAAGGAATCAGAGGTAATATCAAACGCTATCGTTGGTGCGAAGGAATGGTTTCAAGCAAAAGAAGCGGAAGAGGAACCAAAGAAGCAGGAGGTGCGGACGAATCAGCCCCTAATTCCAAATGATTTAGTTCAATACTACACAGATGCAGCATGGAGATCTGAAAACAGAGCAGGAATGGGCTGGATTTTCAAAAAACAGAGGAAACTTGTCATCCAAGGAACGATGGCAGAGGAACATGTAAACTCACCACTAGTTGCAGAAGCTTTGGCCGTAGCACAAGCGATGCGGCAAGCGTTGGAATAAAGGATCACAAGAGTTCGGTTGAATTCAGATTCGCAAATGCTAATAAGGGCAATAAATCAAGGAACCCACCTCCTGGAGATTTATGGAACCTTACTAGATATATCATGGTTAGCTACTTTCTTTGAGGAAATTACTTTTGTGCATGTTAGTAGAAACATGAATATGGAAGTCGATGCGTTGGCCAAACAAGCACTCCGTAAACTTGTTACGGATGTAGAACCTCGTTGAGTTTATTCTAATGAAGTACTTTTGAACCAAAAAAAAGGCTATTTATGTTACCATAGTACATTTATCTTTTCGGTCACTTATCGTGAGAAAATCTGACAGTTAAATGTGTTTGTGCTGGAAAAAAACAATATTTTGATGAATGATTTCTGTCTGAAGTTGTGCGAGCGAGAACAAAAGTACAAGAGAAAAATCGCGTAGTGATTTTGGAAGAGATAATAAATCAACTTTCTAAAATCTTCTAAAGTAACGCGGGTCTAATGAGGGACGTTGGAACACATGGAATGGATGGAAGAGGTGTACACTTTTTCTTATAAAACTGGTCAAAATGGAAGAGACCGATTTGATAATAGTAGAAAAGTTGATAACTCCATAGCTGGCAGAAATGGTCTCACACTTGTCTTTGTTATCTTGTAATATACAAACAAGTTGTATTTAAATAAGACAAGGTTTCTAAGTTGTGACAGGTCAGTTATGTATATCAAATCAAATAGTTTTGTCCTATATATATGCTACCGAATACATTATCTTTTAAGACACGATTTTCTAAGTTGTAGTAGGTGTGATTAATTTATACAAATCAGATCAAATTCAATCAGAGATTTCTGTCTGTTTGCGAGTGGTACATACCACGAAATGTAGAAGTACCCTCTTTACTTTTGAAGTTAAGATATACAAAACCAAAAAAAAAGATGAGTGAAAGTATCTTCAAGCTTAATGATCTTGAAGAGTTAACGACAAATGCAGAGCAAATACAGGATGATTTATTGAAGGAGATACTCACACTTAACTCCAACACAGAATACCTTAAAAGGTTTCTCCATGGAAGCACTGATAAAGAAACGTTCAAGAAGAACGTACCCTTGGTGAGTTATGAAGATGTGAGGCCTTATATCGAACGTGTCGCGAACGGAGAGCCTTTAGATGTGATTTCAGGAGGACCCGTTACTAGATTCCTCAGAAGGTACACACTTCTATCATCATTGTTAATGGATCGACTAGTTTTGATTGCAAGATGACCGTTGCTTGGTATGTATGATCTTGCTAGCTTATTGTTAAGTTTCATAGGTTTATAGGGATGGGCATTCGGTTCTTCGTTTCAGTTCCTTTCGGTCAATTTGATTTTTAAATTTCGGAACCATATGGAACCGAAAGGTTTTTGGTTCGGTTTGAATCGGTCTCGATTTAAAAATAATCATTTAGATATAAATTTTGAGTATTTTTCAATTATTTTTCATGCAGTTTTGGGTACTTTTCGATATTTTTGAATATGGTTAGTTTTTTCGGTTATGTGAAATATTTCGTTTTGCTTCGATTCGGTTTTGATTCAAAAATTTGAACCATTCAGGTACTTTCTAAATTTATTCAATTTGTTTAGCCTTTATTTTCTAGCTCAAAACTAAATGGTAGTTAATAAATTAATCATGTATCTTTTATATAAGAATTTAAATTCTCAAACTACAAGTGTAAGAGTTTCTTCACTAACACTAATTAGTTAGTTCGTCCGCATAATATGCGGGCATTAAAATTTTGTAAATTTTAGATTTGATATGTAAAAATTTTTGACTTTCAAAATTTTCAGCCGATATGATATTGGACCAAAGTGAGCTTGTATAGTTTGTTTTCTTTTGTTTTGATGTTTAAACTTAAACTCTCTTTGGTTTCAGTTTATTTCAATATAATTAGATGTTTAGAAAATGATATCTTAAAATTTTTGACTTCATGTGATTTTTATTTAGACAATACAAATTATTATCTGCATTTTAAAATAAAATAGTGCACATTCTATTTGGCACATCCTATATAAGATATAAATAGTTTACAGATTTTAAAATTCGACACTTCAAAAAGTATAATCCTAAATATTATATTCCTCCATTTAGCATATCTTGCGTAAGATTGAACATTTTACAGATGTTGACATTTGATCCCGCTAGAAACTATAAAATTAAATTTTAAATTGTTTTATTCATGACTACAAATGTCGATTCATTATTTAGTAAATTTATTTTCTGTATAGCTATCAAAAAGTAGAAGATATTCGTATGTTTTTTTAGTTAATCAAACTATACAATATCTTAATAATTATTTAAATATAATGAATTTTATATAAAGTATGACTGATTTATTGAGTAACGTTAATTTTTTTTAATTTATTTTATTTTAAGATATATTTATCTTATATCATACTTAGAATTATATATATATATATATATATTATTTTTTATTATAAAATCAAATATATTAAATAACTCATTAAGGATAACCATGATTTTTAAGATAAATATTTTTTGAATATTTTCTTTATTAATTTCGTTTTTTATTTATTACTTTCGTTTTTGTTTTAAAAAAAATAAATAAATTTATGAATAATTTGTTTTATTAATCAAATAGTTCATTAAGGATAACATACTAATCAACCAGTCCAACTTTTAATCTGATGCAAACTGACTTCATATTGGATACACTCGTATGTTGTTGATTTTTTATGAGTAGCTCGGGAACTTCAGGAGGGAAACAAAAGATTTTTCCTGTGAACGATGTGTTCTTCGAGCAGCTGGGAAACGTTTTTACTCTACGATCACTCGTTATGTCCAAGTAATTTCCTTCCTCTAACTCTGTAAAACAAATATTGTGTAGAGTATATCTTGAATTCATGGTTCTTGTTTATAGGCTTTTCTGTGACAACCGCGGAGAGAAAGGAAAGACATTGGAGTTTCATTACACTAAACCCGAATCCGTAACCCATTCTGGCTTACCCGTTGCTGCAGGGATGACAAGTTACTTCAAGAGTGATTATTTCAAAAACAGACCATCAAAGTCTGGTTACACAAGCCCTGACCAAGTCGTACTCTGTTCAGACAACAAGCAAAGTTTGTACTGTCATCTTCTGTGCGGACTTTCCCAAAAAGATAAGGTTGTGAAAGTTGGTGCTACTTTTGCTCATTCTGTGGTCCGAGCAATCGATTTTCTTGAAAGATATTGGAAAGAATTGTCTAGTAATATCAGGTTAGGTCGTGTTAGCGAGTGGATCACCGATCTTGATTGCAGAAGCTCTGTTTCAGTTATTATTGGAGGACCTAATCATGAGTTAGCGGATTTGATTGAACACGAATGCAGCCACAAGTCATGGGAAGGTATAATCGCACGACTTTGGCCTAACACTAAACTTATCGAATGCGGTATCACAGGACAAATGGCTCAATACATTCCAATATTGGAGTTTTATTCCAACAAACTTCCTCTAGTTTCCCTGATGTACGCGTCTTCTGAAAGTATATTCGGAATCAATGTGGATCCTTTATGCAAACCGCAAGATGTGTCATACACATTTCTACCTAACATCTCCTACTTCGAGTTTCTACCTGTTGATCATCAAGGAGACATGACCAGCATTGTTGATCTTGTGAACGTCAAGTTAGGGTGTTGCTATGAACCTGTGGTTACTAATTATTTCGGATTAAGCAGATATATGATTGGAGATATTCTACAGGTGACTGGATTTTACAATAGCGCACCTCAGTTTAGATTCGTATGCAGAAAGAATACGGTTTTAAGCGTCGAAACAGAGGTCACAACAGAAGAGGACATTTTAAAGGCGTTGGCGGCTGCGAGATATGTTCTTGAGTCATCAAATGTAATGTTGATGGACTTCACATGCTATGCTGATATCTCCACTTTTCCGGGTCATTACGTTTTTTACTGGGAACTCAAAGCTAAAGACGGTAACAGCATTGTCGAAAAAGTAATGGCGGAATGTTGCTCTGTTTTAGAGGAATCTTTTGTTGATACTTATAGAGTTAAGAGATCAACTGGATTGATCGGTGCTTTAGAGATAAGAGTGGTGCAACAAGGAACATTTGATTCTCTCATGGAGTATTTCATCACTCGAGGTGGTTCAATGGCTCAATATAAGACACCTATATGCATCAACTCTTCCGAAGCCTTAGCGATTCTTGAAAATAAGGTTCTTGCTCGGTTCTTTAGTGATAGATCTCCTCCTCTCGATTCGTAGTTCTCTGTATCTTTGAGCTTTGTCTCCATGCATGTGCGGATGATGGTTGTACGTACCAAAATAAAGCTTTTGTGAACTATCTATCTTATGAACTTTCCTTATTCGTGATCGATCCCTACTTTACCATGTCTCCAGATTTTTATGGCCAGTATGATCCATTAGTTTACGTTCCTTTTTAATCATTAACTAGAGTTTTGACCCGCGCAATCGCGCGGATTTTTTTAATAATTTTATATATTATTAATCATGTTTAGATTTTTTGGATATCGGATTTATAATTTTCGGTTATTTTGAGTTTTGGATTCGGGTTTAGGTTCAAAACTTTTAGAATTTTCAGTTACATCGAATTCTGGGTTCGGTTTAGATTTGAGATTTTCGAACTTTCAGATTTTCTCGGATACTCATATGGGTTTAGTTCGGATAGTGTTCAATTCCCGAAATACCGTGAAACAAAACCCGTTAGAGTATTTAAAAAAATATCAGATGACTAAACTTAAATTTTTTATAATTTATATAAATTATTTATAAATTTTTATATATTTTTCTAAATTTTATCATTTTTTAAGTGTTTTTGAATTTTTGTAACATATTTTATTTAGAAAATAATAATATTGTAATATAATTATTTTAAAAGTTATGAATTTATTTTAAATTTGAAACAAACTATATTAAAATTGATTAATATACAGAAATACACTTAAAAGGAAAAGAAATTTTACATTTACACCTGTCTTT
>OVAN01010338.1:0-15876 GCA_900406275.1 Anastatica hierochuntica | reverse complement strand
CCAAGTAGGTTCCCAACCCTCCTTCAGTCTGAATACCCAGAATAGTCTTCAGCTCCTGGCTGGTTAATTCAGATATTTTTGTGCCAAACATAAGCGAAGATTTCTCCAAATTAACTCGCTGGCCCGACGCTTTCCCATACACCTCTAGAATCCTCATTATCTCCAAACATTCATGGGGCTCCGCCTTACAGAAAAAGAGGCTTTCGTCTGCAAACAGAAGGTGGGATACTGGAGGACGAGCTCGCGCTACTCGCATTCCGGTTATGTGTCCCATCCACTCCGCCTCTTTTAGAAGGCCAATGAGCACTTACGTACACATTGTGAAGATAAAAGGAGAAAAAGGGTCTCCTTGTCGCAATCCACGTGCCGGCGTAATATGGCCTCGCGGTTGGCCATTGATCAAGACCCGGTAAGAAACCGATCTAACGCACCTCATGATCCATCCTATCCATTGCTCCGCAAACCCCCATCTTATGCATCACAGCCTCCACAAAATCCCTTTCCATACGATCATAGGCTTTACTCATATCTGATTTGATGGCCATACACTTTGGTTATCCTGCAGGATTTGTTCGAAGACCATGGAACATCTCTTGAGCCACCAAGATGTTATCAGTAATCAACCGCCCAACGACAAAGGCCGACTGGGTCTCTAAAATGATGTGCGGTAAAATTCGCTTAAGTCTTTGGCATTGCAGTTTAGATACAATCTTATAGGCGACATTACACAGACTGATAGGGCGAAACTCCTTCATCTCCAAAGGTGTTTCCTTCTTTGGTATGAGACAAATGTTTGCCTCATTCAAACCGGGCACAACGGTGCCCTCCGTCAGGAACTTGGTGACCATAAGGATCACGTAGTGCTTCACAGTGTCCCAAAAGTGTTGATAGAACAGCGCATTCATCCCATCCGGACCCGGACCTTTTCCCGGATGCATCGCAAACAAGGCTTTGCGTATTTCCTCCTCTGTCACCGGATGAGTTAGTTCCTCATTCATCGCCACAGTGATCTTTTGTGGGACGACGCCCAAAACCTCCTCAATATCCAGATCACCAGACGTCTGAAACAGGTCGCGAAAGTACCTTGTGGCAATGGCCATAATTCCTTCCTCTTGTTCAACCATCTCCCCATCCTCACTCCGAAGACGGACGATCTTATTACGCGTACGGCGTTGCTTTGTCGTCGCATGAAAATAGCTCGTATTACGGTCCCCCTCCTTAAGCCATAAAGCTCTACTCTTTTGCCGCCAGAAAATCTCCTCACTCTTTAGAGCATCATGAAGCTCTGTCATAGCTACCTCAATCTCCGCGGTAGTAGCACCATCCGTCATATGAAGAGTATCTACCTTTTTTTTAGCTCCTCGATGTCATGCTCCGCAGCCAACCGATCATTCTTACTCCAGGAAGCAATGGTTTTCCGGCAAGCACTAATCTTGGCCCGAATATCCATCCCCAGGGGCATCGCCTCCCAATTATCCTTAATAACCTCATCAAACCCCTCCTTCTTGATGAGCCTCTTATCAAAACGAAAGGCTTTCCGTAAGAGCATAGGCCGCGCTAGGATATTAGCGAGGACCGGTCTATGATCTGAACCCCACATCCAAAGGTACTGAACATTAAAATGAGTAAACCGATCCTTCCAGTCTGCATTGCCTAGAGCTCGGTCTAGACAGCATCGCACACGAGTACGATTATTTCCTCTGTTTCCCACCCAGGACATATGGTTCCCAGTGAAAGGAAACTCCTGCATCCCACAGTCTTGTATCATTTGACGAAAAGGAAGGAAAGAAGACTCAGGTCGAATTCGTCCCCCTTGTTTCTCATCATTGCTAATAATTTCGTTAAAGTCGCCAATCATGAGCCAAGGCCCATCTCGGTCAAGTGAAATGTTAGCCAATTTAACCCACACCAATTGTCGACGATCTTGGACAGGGTCTCCGTAAACAAAAGTATTAAAAACTTTATTACTAGCAAAATTAACTTCAACGTCCAACATACGGTTGTCCGAATACAAAATAACTAGATCAAAATTATTCATAAAAAATAAAGCTAAACCACCACTCGAGCCAATGGGCTCGACGGTTTCAAGATGGTCGTATCCTAACTTTCTCTGCTGAGCAAGTAGCTACTCCCTTTTATTCTTCGTCTCCGATAGGAATAGTAAACCAGGACGATACTTTTTATGTATCTCCTCCAGGCGTCGAACTGTGAGGTCATTCTCAATCCCTCGACAATTCCAACCCATCACTCTCATCATTGCACATTGGGTGGGTTCTAGGACCCCACCAAACCTTCCTTTTCAGTTTTACCGCGCCGTCGAGAACCACTAGCGCCTTTGATTGACAAACCTTTACTTGAAGGGAAAGTACTCCGAGGAGCATATGGCTCCAGACCTGTACTTTTCTTCTCCATTCCAGCAGAAGATTTTTTCCTAGGAGATCCCAAGCGTAAAATTCGTTCTTTCTTCCCAGGAATCGCATAAACAAAATGCTTGGATGAGACAAACCTCCCAACAGAATGGTCTCGCTTCACCCTCTTTGTAACGTGCTCATCCACTCTCACATCTCGGCTTTTTCCAGCGGACACAACCGCCTTTTCCGGAACCGTAACCTGTGACCGAACATCAGCATGTAACACCACACCTTCACGTTTCTCCTCCTTCTCTCGCTCCCAATCCTCTCCAAGTAAGTCATCATCATCGACCATGAGGTCAGAGTCCGAGACCAACAGCTGGCCTTTGCCTTTATCCAGTTTAGGAGTAGAACGTTCCTCTCTCAACCTCTGCCTATCCACTGCCTCCGAATAGTGATGATCAGTAGCCAAGATGTGAATCGCCTCTTGATTTCCTTTCAGGTCAGAACTAGTCAGAATCCCCTTATCTTTTTGCTCTCGATTCAAACTCCTGTCATGACAAAGGTTGCACCCATCAGCAAACTTCGCCTCATGACTCTGCTCATAAGTCAACAGATTCTTCGCCCTTTGATCACGGTCCCGGTGCTGCTCATGACAATGGTCATGCACATATCTCTTCTCATAATGCTGATCAGACTTCAACCTTATCCTCTCACTATGATCACGATCCCGTCGCTGCTCATGACTATGATCGCTAGCTAACCGCTTCCCATAATTCTGATCATTAGTCCTCTTGTTCTTCTCACTATACCCACTGTCCAAACTCCTCTCATGACTAAGGTCATGACCAGTTGAGCTTGTGGCGAGTATTCGCCCTGTGTTCACATACCTCCAGCTTGCACCTGCCTCCTCGTGACGCCGAACTGGCTGTGAGAATCTGGCTTCACGTGGACGACGGTCCTGCGCACTCACAGCCATGTTTTCCTGCCAGCCATATAATGAGCTGAAGCCTGTGAATGACGAGACTCCAACAAACGCCCTTGTTCCCAGTGGAAGATCCTACTGCTGTCCCGAGAGCTGTTCCTACTACTGTCACTCACCTCCAGTCCGCGTTTAACCCCTCTGGCAGCATGACCCGAGAGCTGTGTTGCCTTCCTGCCCTCCACCTCACCCCCGAGAGCTGCCTGAGTCGTGTTAAGCTTCAACCTCGAGAACACATTGACCCTACCAACTTGTTCCTTCCTGCCACCTCCTTGCTGGTCACACAACAGTTTCTCATGCGCCATAAGACTGCATATTGAGCAATGCTTAAACAAACGTTCATAGCGAACCTTTACAGTCACTATATTCCCGTTATCATCCATCAGTTGTTTGGTGAACCGCAAAGGCAGCCGAGAGTCAACCGTTACTTGGATTCTCCCATCCATCTCAACCACCTGATGGACCTCGCCAAGGCTTTTCCCAATGCTACGCATCGTCTCTTGTGACCAAAATTGGATGGGTATTCCCGTCAGCTCCAACCAAAATGTCATTGCCCACGGATAATCGTCATGCATCACAAGTTCCCATCGCACAAGCACAAACATCCAGAAGTTAAAATGGAAAGGGCCTTTGTCGAGAACCATCTTCAAATCATCCTCTGAATCAAAGTTGAAAATGAAGCAATTGTTTCCCAGGTTATTGGCTGCGAGCTTACCCTCCAAGTTCCATTGTTGAGGCATATAAACAAGCAGCTTGTCCACAACCTGCTTCTTCGGATTAAGCACTCGGCCGATCAACGTTAACCCATACTCCTGAATGATCTGCGCATTGTCCTGCGGCAGAATCAGGATCGGCGCATCATCCTCCTCCCACAGCGCCCTTCTCACGTTCCTCTGTGAATCCATTACCAACAATCTCGACACCCACAGCAGAAACAAACATTCACCGATGATGGGAATTTTCAAAGGAAGAGACCACACAAAACCAGAGCACCTCTTCTGGAGAAAACTAGAATCTTCAAAGCTTCTCTAGATAGAAGCTTAGAGACCCAGAACAAAGGCTCCGTGACCGCCAGGAGAAAACGCCGCTGTCGCCTCTCGCCGTCGGAGATCCAAGCCACCAGCGCCGCCAATCGCCTGTCACGCCGCCTCCAAAACCCTAGTTTAACTTGAATGTTAACTAATAGTGTTATTTGAAAACAAAATATATATGATGTTAATTTAGTGCAAAGCAGACTTAAAAAATCTTAAATTTGTGGAAGTTCAAGAAGCGACCACAAGGATGGAATCGGAAAACTCATCCTCGTGTCTACGAAAGAATATATCAATTTCGATGCTAATAAAATAATAATTTATAATCGACGTGATTAAAAACGGTCCAACAAAGCATATAGTTTGGCAAACCGATGAGTAAAAAGGGATCTTTTTGGGTAAACGAAAAGTTTCAGACTTATTTAGAAACTCTAAGCAGCTAAAATTATTGATTTAAATCAAGAATATTAAGTTTTCAATTACAATTATATAAAGATTCAAAACTAGCTTCAAAAATTATAAACTATGCCTGCGTTTATCTCAAAGTCATATAGATGTCAAAGAAATGGTCATTTAGTGGTAACAAGTTCTCTGGTGTTCTGAATATTTTATAAATAGTTTTTTTATAACTCGGATGTCTCGGTCCTATCGAGGTGAGTACAGACTAGCTGATTGGAGTCATAGGTCAAATCTTTTTTTGGACACACAGTACCATGGACAATTTTCTGCACCGTCGATTCCGGAACGTTGGGGACGCATGTGAAAATCTCAGAGGTGTCCAGAAACAATGTGAAAGAGTTATTTTTTAGAACATCCTCCTATATATCAAATCAAAGTACATTTAAGTGAAATTTGTTTATGTGTCACTCATATAAGAGCTTTCAACATTAACCTTATAATTTGATTGGTTGAAAGATTTGGATTTTAAATTTAATTTTGATTTATTTAATTCATTTCTAAAATAAAAAAAAACAACCATGAACTACTTTAACTAAGTTGCCAAACATCTTTTTCAAATCAACAATTCTTAACCTAATTGCCAAATATTAAATTATTCAATTCATCAATTTCGATCTTACCATAATTATACATATAAAATAAACATGAAAAATATACCTAAACAATATACCATAATTATACATTTATGTATACACATTTATCGGTAATAATTTTATTATAAATACATATTTAAATTTGTGGACTATTGATATATATATAAAAATTATTTTCTCCCAATATTGTAAAATTTATAAAAGTCATGGAAAAATAAAGTTATTAGAATTTCTTATACCATTGAATCATTTAAAAGGATTATATTAATAAATAAAATTTGTATAATGTTGAATAATTTAAATGGATTATTTTTTAGAATATAAGTAGTCCCAAAATAATTTAAAAAAATAGTCCTGGAATTTTTTATATTGTTGAACCATTTAAAATGATTTATTAATAAAGTGAATTTATGTTATTGTTGAATTAATAATTTAAAGTGAAATGTTTGAAAAAAATTTAAATAGTCATTTTTCAAATCTTCCTTAACGTCTATTAAGAATAAAATTTAATTATGAAAATTTATAGATGAAAAAGGAAATATACACCTACAATGATAATTTACTTTAATTTCGGACAAATAAATATGGAAAGTGGAAACTAATAACGAATTAATTAAAGACATAATATTTAATTTTTCATGACTAACAATATTATTTAGATGTATAAATACAGGTGGTTCTAACAAAAATGCATATTTGATTTTCAGATCTATGTTCTAAAAAAATCATGTTTTCGTTATTGATTGATTTCATCAATGACCTCAAACCAATCCTACATAGTAATTGGAGCGTAAATGTGAAAGTACTTCGTGTTTGGCATCAATATTCTTCGTCTGGTGAAACTCTCGAGGCTATTTTAGCTGATCAAAAGGTATTATGAATTTTCGATATTTTTATATAGAACTTTATCTTGATCTGATTTGATTCGTGGTATAGTTATATCTAAATATATCTCAGACATATTATAATTATAACATGTATTTTAATAAGGTAAGTTTACGTTTACCAAATGTAAACGCTTAAAGCAATTAGAATTTTCATAGAAAATTCGGATAGTTTACATTTTTGTGTTTACTTATTAATATTTTGTATATATATTATTTGTTATTAATAATACTACTTTTTATAAATTTTATTTTAGGGTTCTAAAATACACGCAACGGTTCCCTCGAAATATGTCAAAAAATTCTTATCAATTATAATTGCTAATAACTATGGATTCAAGAGGAGGGATGCAAACACAAATAATCGAACAACTTCACATGAGTTTAAAATATATTTGAGAGAAGATATTTTAATTGTAGAAGTTCCAACTAGAACAGTAACTCATTTTTTAATTTTGTAGATTTTGATGAGCTCCTTGATGTCACATATGATACATCAGAATTGTGTGGTAAGTGTAACACAATAATTTAATATTTTCTATAATATTTTTTTCATAAATTAGTTTATTAATATTTATTTAAAACATTATTTCCCGATGTAATGTTCGAGTATTATGATATCTAACCGATTTTATCTTTCTAATCCAGAAGTAATTGGTTTAGTTACCGACATTAATCATTTGAAAACTAAAAAACCATATGTGCCCGGTTGGTCATGAGATTTCAATTCAAATTAAAAATTATATGTAAGTTTAAGTTGTGATATAAATTCTAATATTTATCTATACTTTTAAAATTATATGTTGATTTAATATCATCAAAATACCTTTAATTGCTAATATCTAATAAATGATATATTCCAGTGATCATTTAAACTTTTAGAGATGTAATAATGCATTGTATCTTGTTCGATGATCATTTGTTATCCACAATTTTAATTTTAGTTTTAATATAATTTATTTCAAGGTGATAAAATACATGCAATGGTCCCCTCGACATACAACAGTCCCATTAACATGTTTTTCGAGTCATTTCACAAGAGAATGATGTTAAATAGCTATAGCCTATTTATAAAATAATGTTAGTTGAGTTGATTGGATAAATTAATTAGGTAGGTGCATAATCATCTTATACCGTTTATTTTAAAAAATTAAAAAATATATATAATATGTATTTTGAATTATAAAATATTTTGAATTAAAATCATCTTATATCAGTTTTAAAAATTATAGATCATAAAATATCAAAGATTTAATGTTACAAATAAATACAATCATGAAATTTTCCAATTACAATGATGAAAGTTTTTATAAAACGTTAATATATAGATTTAATATAAAAATTGTTCTTTTTTTAAAATTCATAATTTTTTCATATTAAAAACTATAAATATATTAATTCATATCGACTATTTTTCTCGATTTATTATATATCGTATATACTTTTTTTAGGTATACGTTAATTCATATTGATTCTTACATGGAAAGTAAAATAGTAACTCGAAATTATACATACAATCCTATTTACACGGAATTCAATCGTACTTGATCTACATTAAATTATCGATATTTTTATAGAAATTTTGATTCTTTTTTTGTATGTTAACATCGATTTTTACTTTTTGTATATTAAATGTTTGATGTACAAAATTGATTTTTTAACTTGATGTACAAGACAATTGAAGTAGAAAATAATTTGAGAAGAAACTGAGTAAAATATCAAATCTTTACATTCAACATTTTAAAAACAATTTTGCACGTTTGATGAAGACTTTATAAAGATTTTTAATTTAGAAAATGTTTTCGTTACTGAATAATTGTTAACCAAGCAACTGAACAGTTTTTCACTTCTAATTTAATATATTAGATAATATATAACAATAAAATCACATTTTAATTATTATAAATGAAAAATATATAACAATTATTTCTTATTTTACTATGATAAGTAAATATAGAGATATTACATTATAGTTAAATCCTTCATATAGCACTTTTACTTCAGGGTGAGCGAGTTCAATCGGGTTAATTCAAGTTACGAGTTTTCGGGGCTAGACGTTTATGTTTTATTTGATTCTTATCTTTGCAGGTTTGATACACATTTAAATTATGTAGAAAAAATGCAAATATACCTAAAACCCTAACAATCCAATTTTTTTGAGATAATCCAGATATTTATGGTATTTTAATTATTTTGGATATTATAACTAAAATAACCCATATATTTAAGTATATAATTATAAGCTAGGTGTTTTTGGATACTCGGAATACTTCAAATCGTGCCAAGATCGGTTTCAATTTTTTGTCTATGGAAATTTTGCATCCATACAAATATTTTATCGATTTCGGTTCATATCCCGTATCACTTTTTTGGGTCAAATTCGCTTCGATTCTTCGAATTCAAATATTTTTTCCACGCCTACTTACTCCCGCGAATTCGCGGACACCACCTAATAATACATAAATTCTTATGTTGGAGATGAGAAGAGTTATTGATTGAGAAATTCTCACGATTTAACGAAAAAAGAACATGTGGATTTACGCGTATATTGACTATATACAGTAATATAAGAAGCAAGACTAGCTTCCAAATAAATTTATTGCAGTTTTATTTTATATATGGAAAAGGGGGAAAATTCTCCGATTATATCATAAGTTCATAACAGTTTGTTATAAAAAAACACCTAGTTAGCGTCTTCTAAACAATGATATTTTTTTTTCTCAACTTGACGTCGACAAAAAAGGGTTTTCGTATGGCGACGGCGACAGGCGACTCACAGCTTTGAGGGAAGTTTTTTCACGGTAGATTCAGACGACCAAGGAGAGGATATCGAAGACTCTCACGTGAGAGATAGCGCTGTGATCTCACAGCTTCATCCTTCACTTGAAGGACTCGTTGCTTCTTGGTTGAGGAGATTCTTTGATCTCCGCTTGAGGTCTTGTGCCATCATCGTACTTTGGATCGGGTGAGAACCTTCAGCACCATTGTGCTCTGCTTTGGTTTCTCTGTTTTGGTGTCGTGTTGTTTGTGTTCTGGTTGTGCGTTGCGATGGAGAAGTGGATGGGTAAGAGACCAATGGTCTATGATGATGATGATGAGCCAATTCTCATCCCGCCTCAAGACACTACCAAACTTGTTCAGGAATATTGCCTAACGCTAATTGGCCGTGTCCTCAACCCGAAGAAGCAAGATGTTGATAAGTTGATAGCATATATGTCTCATCAATGGGGCTTGGAAGGGCAGATTACGACTAGCAATCTCGGTAACGATTGCTTTATTTTCAACTTTGATTCCGAGGAAGAGCTGCAGGAAGTGCTGGACCGTGGTCCTTTCCATTACAACTTTCGGATGTTCACGCTTGAGATGTGGAAGCCGGTAGTCCATGATGAGTACCCCTGGGAGATGACTTTCTGGATCAAGTTAACGGGGATTCCGATCCAGTTTTGGTCCAAAGAAACCATGACCAGTGTTGGCACTAAGCTTGGTGATGTCCATGAGGTTAATGAAATTGACGCTCGGCTGCGAGTAACCATCGATAGTCATAGGCTTTTGAAGTTCTCTCGCAGGCTGATCAATGATAAGGGGGAGACGGTGACTGTAAAAATCCAGTACGACCGCTTGTTCAAGCACTGTTCTTCGTGTGGCCTTATGTCACACGAAAAGGCTCAATGTGGCACAAAAGAGATGATTAAAGGTTCGGCTACGGGAGACATCAAACTAGTAGCGAAGCCTGGTGTTTTCTCTCACCTCCAGCCAAGGATGGAGACCGGCTGTAACCCCGTGGGAAGTGCATTGGTGCCTAACTAGAAAAGATCATCTTCACGTGAAGTTGGTCTGTCTTTGCAAGCTGAAAACAGAGGACACAAACGTGTCTTTCAAGACATTGATGAGGCATATGCTCAGGTGAATTGGAGTAGCCAAAGCCTGGATCGGAGCACCGGTGGGTTTAGGAGTAGCTCTAATCCACGATCAAGCTCTGTCCAGGCTGCTCACAGGTTGGAACGAATTGCTTCCGACACAAGGAGACAGGGCTGGTGGTCAAGGAAGAGAGAACGATCACCTGTGTTTGATCACCAAAACCGACAGTCTTCGGTGCGCTGGTATAAGAGAGATGATGAGGTCAGAAGACAGTTGGGAGAACGGTGGAAATATGTCAGAACATGTAGATTGGTGCCACAAGAGGTGTCTCTCACGAGAGTCTTCTCGTAAGTCGGAGGGAACTATGGTTCATGCTCACAAATCTGATAGAGTGAAGGTACTTCATGAGGGGATTCTTCTCGTCCTTATGGTGAGAAGAGATCGGATTGTAAGTCTGATATAGTTTTGTCATCGGCACGTGACTCTTGTTACGTAGCTTCTTCCACACGCAAACACCAGGAGTCGAAAGCTCTCCATGTAAGCCGTGTGAAATCTGCTGGTGGTGGGGCCGCTCGTGAGGGAGACTCGTCACGTACTTCTGATGGGGTTAAACTGGCTAGTTCTTTTGATGGAGCTATGGTTCCTGCTCTTGGTTATAACCGTGGTCGGGACAAGACCAAAGTGGTGAAAGAAGTTTTTGTGGATGAGGATGATGATCTTTTGGGTGAGGATTGGGTGCAAGCGGAAAGGGATAAGCTGAAGCTTCTGGGTACAGGTCCGGTTATGCTTGCTTCTTTGTCAAAAGTAGGTTTGCGTGAAGAGAAGTAATTGTGGACAGTAACGCAGTGAGGAGGAGAGAGGGGAATGACTCAAAGAAGTTAAAAATAAATGATTCGCCGGATAGGTCTCATAACAATTATGTGCTTCAAAGGAGGATGGAGGCTTAGGGTTTCGCACTCTACATGAGTTTAATTTGGCCCTTTTGGCCAAATAGCTGTGGCGTCTCATTAGATTCACGAATTCGCTTCTGGCAAGAATCCTTAGGGTTCGGTACTATAAATATTTTTCGCCGTTACAAGCCCCTGAGGCGGAGAGACCTTCTTATGGATGGCGAAGCATTCTTGCTTTGAAGCCTCTACTTCTACGCGGCCTACGCAAGATGATCTTCTATGGCCTTACTATCAGTTTATGGGAGGATCCCTGGATTTCGTCGTGCCCGGCTAGGCCGGCTAGGGCGCGTATCCCAGCGGCACATTCGTTGATGGTGGTCAGTGATTTTATTGATAGGGACTCCAAGCAATGGGACATCCAGAAGTTAGAACAGTATATGGTACCAGAAGATATCCCTATCATTCGGAGTTTGACTATTGCTCGATCTTTTCATAGGGATGAGTTTTGTTGGCAGTTCACTAAATCTGGGCAGTATACAGCTCGGTCGGGCTACAAGGCTGCGTGTGCACTATCTTTGGAGGAGATGGAAGTAGACCAACTGAGCCTCAATGGCCTGAAGAGTTTCGTGTGGACGGTCGATGCTCCGCACAAGTTGCGTCACCTGATGTGGCAGATGTTGTCTGGGTACCTGGCGGTGACTCATAATTTAGTGCAACGAGGGATGACTTGTGTGGACCTTTGTCCATGCTGTGGAGCACCTGAGGAGACCATTCTTCATGCTTTTTTGAATGTCCTTCAGCGATTATGGTGTGGTCTTTAGTCCCTTCACTATTGCAACCAGGCGTGTTCCCAACATCCAACGTGTA
Source organism: Anastatica hierochuntica (assembly GCA_900406275.1). Taxonomy (NCBI): domain Eukaryota; kingdom Viridiplantae; phylum Streptophyta; class Magnoliopsida; order Brassicales; family Brassicaceae; genus Anastatica; species Anastatica hierochuntica. The sequence continues at coordinate 3,961 of OVAN01010338.1, read as the reverse complement.
TAGCAATTTGGCGTATCTTTTTTGGCGGGATGGTAGTCCGCGCGTGTAGGCACATGAGTCTTACCCATGGATATTGTGGTTTATTTGGAAGGCGCGCAATGAGCGTTTGTTCTAGGGGTCTACAAGAGAGGCGCTAGAGATTCTCAACCGTACTATATCTGAATGGCGTGCATGGGAGGAGGTTCGTGAGTTACCGGCTTCGCCGAGGGCACCGGACACACGTACGCAAACTGTATGTTTGCGTAACATATGCCTGGTTGATGGCTCTTGGAAGGGGTCGCACATTCATAGTGGGATGGGTTGGTCTCTGTATGGAGTCAATGGAGAGCGTCTCCTTATGGGATCTCGCAATCAATTTTGGTGGTTGTCCTCGCTCCATTCCGAGCTTGAAGCTCTTATTTGGGCTATTGAGAGCATGAGGGCTCATTCGGAGATACAGGAGTTCGGAACTGATAGCATGGATGTCATGAGCATGATTGCGAATCCGGATGACTGGCCAGGCTTTGCGACAGAGTTACATGAGTTCGAGAGAGCGAGGAGTATCTTTACGTCTTTCAAGCTAATTTATATTTCACGGATGTTAAATTCGGAAGCAGGCCTAGATCGCATTCCTCTATTTTTTCGTTTGTGGGTTGTTCTATTCCGGTGTGGCTTGCCGCACCACCTCAAGTTTTTTGAGTAATAGAAGAGCTTTTGTGTCAAAAAAAAAACTGATATTATTTATGGAAAAAGCCTCCGCCTAGATCATGTTTTAGTTTTTTATTTTGGTGACTCAGCTGATACTTCTTTAATAATAATAAATCTCCTTACAATTACCAAGGAGAAGTATCTTTTTGTCGGAAACCCTAGTTTGCCTCTTACTTTCACAGAACCTATAACATATATCTTTATATATACAAGTTAAAACCCTAATGATATGCCGAACCTCGACGTCAAATGTTGAATAACTCATATATCGATCTTACTAGAGCAGCATAAATACTAAACACAATAACCAACGAGCTTGATAATATGAAGAAGACATTTACAAGACTAGGTTTAGGGCTTCTTTTCTTCAGTTATCTTCTACATGGGATTCGAGGTTTGTATCTACTCAGATGAGATGATGATATGATAATGATGTTGTATATACATATATATATATATATATATATATATATATTATGACATTATTGCTTACTTGCATTATTCTGTCCTTGAATACATGTTTCCTCCTCTCTTCATAACCACACACACCACTTATATCATCAAACGATATATGATATGCAAGTTTAAGATTATCACAGGATCCATGATTCTAATTTTTTTAGTATGTACATGAATAGCTGTAATCTCTATTTATCTGTTTTCATCAAAGGATATCATCAAACGATATATCTATGTAGGTGGATCAAGAAATGAAGATCTCTCCATGGGATGGAAGGTATCCATTTTCACGTATCAGAAACAATATATTCATTTCGATTCTGTGGACCAACTTTTGCTTTGTGGGACTGGATCGTATCAGTTTAGTTTATGTGGATTGAATATTATGCTATTTAAAAATAGTCATCATCAACATCTTAATTTCAATATTTAGCAACTTTCTTTTATCTATTTTTGCAGTTAAAAACTCTAAAACCAATTGAATCAAACGATGTAGAAAACCGATCGTTAAAAGATTCAATATCATCATCAGATTTAGAAAGAGAAGTGGAACATCTGATGAATCATGAATATCCTTCACCGGTGAAGCCGAGGAAAAGAACTCCGGTTCACAACGGAGTGCCTAACGGTCATTAATTAATTCACGTTTTTCTTATTGTTCCTCTATTTAATATTTTCATAAGTTTGTTAAAAAATTGATGTATTACGTAGTGCTGAATATTAGTATAGTACTACTTATATTACGGTTTGGTTTTGTGTATATTAGGGAGATATCTGCGGGTTCCGCATATTTATTTGCTGTTCGGATCTTATTTATTTCGTTTATGTCTTTTTTTGTAAAGTTTTGATATGTTTTTCTATTTGATCTTTTTAGTTAGGTATAGGTAGAGGTGTCAAAATGGGTCATGACCCATGGGTTGATCCAACCCAAATTGACTCATTAATCCAAATGAACTATTTATTTTTTATCCAATGGGTTAATGAGTTAATAGGTTAATGGATTAATAGGTTAATGGGTTAACATTTTAAATAGGTTTATTGGGTTGGGTCAACTCTGACCCATTTAATTCTAATAAGTTAATGGGTTCGACTTAAACCAAATTTTAGAAAGAAATAGCTTTTTAATAAGTCAATTTAATAAGTAAATAAATAAATTCTTTTTGAAACTCAGTAATTTAAATTAATCTAATAATTGAACTTTCATAATTAACTTATTAATTAAATTATTAAAATTAGTGAATTTCAATATAATTTTTTATTTAATTAATAAATAATTTTATTTATCAATAACATATAGGGATATATATTCTTTTTAAAATCATTTTTCATTTTTTTTGAAATTTTAAACTAATTTATTTATTAAATTGTTAACTAATTAAAATTACAGAAAACTAATATTTTATTTCATTAGCTAATTTATTTAATTATTAGTTCATTAAATTAACTGATTTATTAAATAAATTATTTGTACTAATTTTAATTAGTTTAATAATTTAATAATTAAATTATTTTTGAAATTACAAAAAAAATTGAAAAGGGATTGGAAAAGACTTATATGTTATTAGCAAATTACTAAATTTATGTTATGAACTATTAAACTATCAAATATTATTGAATTTCAAATCTAATTTATTTATTTATTTATTAATTAATTTATTGATTAATTTGTTAAATGAACTAATTTATTAAATTATTAAATTAATTTATAGAATTGCGAGTCTAATTAGATATATTAATGTGTGAGAAACCAATGTTTGGAAAAGTTAACTAGCCTTCGACCAAAAAAAAAGAAGGAAGAGTTAACTAGCCAAGTTGGTAATGTATGTTTAATGACCCCGATCCGGAATCGGATTAAACCGCGTCAATCAATCCGGTTCGGTTCAAACCGAAAGGATCGGTTTAGGAGAACCGAAAACCCTAGGGCAAACCACATCTCTTTCTCCCTATTTAAACGCGTCTTCGTCTCGAAAAACGCACCATCCCGAAACCTGTAGCGAAGCTCTGTCGAAATCCTTCCCCGAAACCGCGAACCCTAGCCGTCGAGCCGCAACCAAGCCACCCGAGCCTTCCCGCGAGCCACAACCGCCATTCTCTCTCCTCCGCGCACCAGCGCCATCGACCCGAGCCTCCCAACCCGATCCGAGCCACAGATCGACGCCGCTGCTCTCGAAAATCGCGCCGCCAGTCGATATGAGCCGCCGATCGTCGTCCCCTGCCTCGGATTGCGTTCTCCAGCCACCGTCTTCCCTTCTCCAGTCGTCGCAGCCGCCAGATCGAGAACCGGAGTCGTCGACCGAGCCTTTGGATAGTTTCCTTTTCAGGAAAGTTTCTATTTTGGGCAGGTTTCCTGATTTAGAAAGTTTCCGTTTTTAGAAAGTTTCCATTTATGGCAAGTTTCCATAAATGGAAAGTTTCCTTTTCGAGCCGGTTTCGGATTAAGGCCTAATCCGAGTTCCCTTGTGGTTTAGGTCCAGAAGTCCAGTAGTTGTCCGGAAGCCTTCAATACCCAGTCTCCGCGTTTGCAGTTGCCAAGGTGAGGCGCTATTCCCGTAGCTAATCCCCCGTAGAGCTGCCTTAGGATGTTTCCATTGCTAGCATAGGGTTAACGCGTCTTGATTGTTGTCCTGTTTGAGGTTCGAGTCAGTCTATCTGATGCTTGGACTAGTGGTCTAGGAGATTGAACTAGNACTAGTGGTCTAGGAGATTGAACTAGTGTAATAGGATGTGATGTTATGCGTTCGAATGAGTTGTGGGAGTGAAATCGCCCCTGGAGAAGTGAAAGAAAGTCCTGGGTCCACACAAATCGGGGAGTTGG